>JAPDSC010155468.1:66322-93730 GCA_026290005.1 Latrodectus geometricus
TTGTAATTGTCATTTCAAATGAATTCTTACTTCTGTATTTTGATGATTCCTACTTTTTCACAAATATCATCATTTTTTTAATGATAATTAGATCTGAAGGTCATTGTCAGTTGTAATTCCGGTTAATGTACGTAACCGATAATGGAACACACATACTGTTTTCTAATATTTAATGAATCAAGGAACCAAAATACGGTTCTTTGTTGATGATTCGATACTCATAGCACAGAAAATACAACATTCAACACGTGCCATTTTCTTCACAATTACATGATTGGTCAGAATTATATCAAGTTGGAAAATCAAAGACAGTCATAGCTAACTCTAATTTAATATTAATTCTTTTTCAGAAATTGTTTAATAAAGCAACATTAGAATATTCAGTCTTCTCCAAATGAAGATGATGCATCAATACATCAAGTCATTCAAAAAAATTGAAAAATGAATTTCTTGAACAAAAAGATCAAAATAATAGAACATCCATTCATTTTACTGTTTATTTAGGTTTTTTCATTTTTATAAAATAAAAAGGAACTTACTCATCAATCATTTTTATTCCTAAAAAATAAGTTTAATTGTTTACAAATGGAATTTTTTCATTGTTTCCGTGAAATGATTGATTTGGGACACTTAATCTTTGAAAAATGCTTCTGTGGAAGTCTTTCAGTACTTTAGATTACTGTAAATTCTCTTAAAATTTCGCATACCTGAAATCTATGGTATAATCTTTTTTATTCTTTTAAAAGTTTTCAATGTAAATCTCGTATTTTGTTCTACAAAAGTAACTGTTTACGTATGACGAATTATTTAATAACATTTTTCATGTTACAAAAATCAATAAAAATGTCCCTCAGAAATGCGGAAATTAAAATATGAGTATAATATATATAAGTATAATAAGTAATAGTATGTATATAATAAGTATAGAAATTTATCTATATGTTTATTGCAAAAATATTGAGATATAATTAACATAATTCATGTTATTAATATCTGAATATTGTATTTCAGAATAAAGCTGAGATTTTTGTTTTGTTTTATAATGCATATATGAATTTGAGAGTGAGAATCATGGTAATTGGGTTAGTATAAACGCCATTTGAGAGGTCAAAAATCAGTGGGTTCGATATTTATCCCCGTCTATAACTATAACACTGTGTGAGGCAGTACACGTTATTCTTTCAAGTGAGCTTCCTTCACTTAGTGTTGAAATTAGACAGGAAAATTTCTTCTTACAAATATCGTACCTCGATACTAGATTTTGGTTCAAATTTACTAGGTACTAGCAATTTTGGTTGGCAAAAAAAAGAATCCAGTAATGTTTTCGAAAAGCTAACTTAAATATGAACGAGACATAAAGAAAAACTTTTATAAAGTTAAAAGCCTAACATAATTGTAAAAACCTAATCTAACTGTTTTGTAATTGTATTTAACTTTTCATTCTGCTGTATAGCATTTCAGAAAATTTTATAAGCATTTTAAGTTGTAATTTTACTATTGGTGAGAGAAAGGTAAAACATGGTTAAAAACTTAAAACGTGTTATTTTTGTAATATAAGTTTTTCAATTATATTGAAATTTGAAACATTTTTACCTTTTATTCGAAATTGAAAATATTTAATTGATAAATTTAAAACTAAATGAATTTAGAGCGTTATATTCTAACTTTATTAGCTTCACCCTGAATTCATGATTTTTTTATTTACTAATTTAAATTTTTAATTAATTTTCTTTCAATTTAAGGTCATTTCTTTTAAAATCTTGCATTAAAAGCATAAATATCCCAATTGGATAACCTTATATAGAATTCTATGAAAATAAATATTTATATTTTTCACAGAATTTATAGAATACTTGAAGCATTTCAAGTATTTTTAAATAGTTAAATTTCACTTGATTTCTCTAATAGTCTCTAAAATATAGACTATTGCCTATATAGCTTTTATTTATAAATACATAGCTTATATTTTTGAAAACAAGAAACTAAACATTTAAAATATAAATAACGTTGTATATTGAATGATAAAACTTTTATATTAAAGCTTGTTTGTTTTGTAAATATATATACATAATAAAAAGTTTAAAAAATATTGAATCCAATTTAATGTATTATCAAACACAATCTATGATTCTAATATTTAAAAATAAAATTATCAAAATAGTTAAGATTCATTTAAATTATGATAAAAATATTATTTTTATCATAATTTAAATAAATGTTAAAGCAAGAAAGCAACTATTATTTAAATTTCTTTATACACGTGGAAAATTTATAAAAGAAACACATTAAAGTTATTTTTAATATTTTTTTAAAACCTTATTGTATCTTTATTTACAACTGGAAATATTCTTTTATATACTTGCCATAATATTCAAAGTAAATTTAATACTTCTCTTATATATATATAAATTTTTAAGAGAGTTCTGTAATGTGTTGAAAATTAAAATTTCTTTAATAACTCAGAACGATTCTTTCAAACTTGAATATCTAATCTTAACATGTACAATTGAGATAAAAAAATTTCTTATGTACAATTGAGATAAAGAACATTTTGAATTTGATGCAAAAATATAAATATCTGCAGAATTTGTACACATTCACAAAATTATCAAGCAAGAAATATGTTACTCTGTTTTATATTTACACAAAAAAAGAACTTTTTCTGTAAACGTGATTTACATGGTTACAAAATTTATGGTAAAGTTTTGGCAATCATAAAAAAAATTTCTAATCAAACAAAGATACATTCTAATTGGAATGCGCATTTCAAATACGGTTGTTTTGAGATTTTAGAGATTTTTTTATATTTTTTTAGATAGTAAAATACTTTCAATGTGGATTCTACAATAGTAGTCTTCATAATCATTTACGCTAAAAATTTTCTTACGACTGATCAAAATAGCAGTTAGATTTCAATTCTTGTTCATCTGGGACTCATTCATGGTAAATCTGTTAAAATTATACAATTTTTGTAATGAAAATATATTATAATAAATTATAGGATAACTTTGACAAATTTAGACAAAATAATTAGCGTATTGTTTTTTTACAAACTCGTAAAATTTAATTTAACTCTCAAAATAGTTTTCTTACCTATTAATTCTATATGCCTATTTTTCAAAGTTTATATGACTAGCATGAGGAAAAAAGAATTTCCGGTTAAATTGCGCTTTAGGTCTCTTATTTCTCCAACTAGCGAATTTGATGCGCTATTTCTCGCATGCTCATTAATTACACTTTTGTTTTAGTCTTTTCATTGGTTGCTAATTAAGTTTCACTTTGAAATAGCGGTAGAATTTTCGCCATGGCATCGGCGATTTTGAAAACGCGCCAAGTAGGGGACCTAAAGCGCATTTTCTCCGCATTTCCAAATAAACGTTTATTTATATTTAGTATATAAGAGTACTAAAATAATAATAATAATAATATTTACTCAAAAAAATGATCAACACCAGTAGAAGCTTTAAGTGCTATATTAAATTTAGATTTATCGTATAAAAATGGTATATTTCTTATCCATGGGATGTATTCGTTGACACTGGTTTGTCCAAGAAAAGAGTTTACTATATCCAAGCCTTTATCTAAGAACTGCCTGTTGGGGTGATCATAAGGATATCGAACGCCAAATACTAGAGCACATATGTTGTTAGAAGTACTGGAAGATAATGGGGTTACAACATCAATAGGCTTCCCCTCTTGAGAACTAAGAATTTCCAAGAAAGCACTAACTTCTTCCTGCAAAAAATATTATAAAATGTAGCACTGATACAGTTACTTACGTATAATGATATGTATTACACAGCCCAATATACCTATCACATAATTTTCACTAAATATTGCATATTTAAATAGGCAATATTTAATGTATATCCTTACAATTATAAGAAACAATATGTGCGACATCACCCAGAAATATTTATAAATGTCGGAAATGTGATTTTAAAAAATAAAATATGATTCCAAAGTAAGACTTTCTTAATTTTTAACATAGATCATTAGTTTTTCTTAGATAATTTTCATTTTGAATATGTTTAACAATGAAGATATTTTCAAATCAGATAATCTTGAGAGATATAATTAGCTTCTTTTGGGTCACAGAAATGAAAACTGTATGTTTTCAAATATATTTTTTATAAACATCAAGTACTGAGCAAAAGTAATTATGCAAACATTTGCTCAGTGCTTGACATTTGTAAAAATCGAACAAATCTAAAAAATATAACTGTTTTATCAAATCTAAGACAATATGACTGTGAGTATATTTACATAACTGAAAATAAATAAGTGTTATCATATATCTGTAAAAACAATGAAAAAGAACGCAAAAATCAGAGATATCTTTTACTAATTTCATATTCTACAGCTACGGGGAAAAATTTCAATATTAAAAAAATTTCCTTGATAAATGAATTTCGACGTGTTTATATGTTTGTAAGATGATGTAGATTCATTTTTTGCACTAGTTCTAGACAAAACTATCTCGCTTGTAACGCTACTATAACGATGCAAATCAAATTTATTTTAAAATCCTCAGTATATTTAGATATCCAATCCACAGATGACTTTACCATCAACGTGTAAAACATTCTTGATGAATCTTATTTAATATTGATTTTAAAATAAAAAATGACATTTTTAGCAAATTGCTGTCTTACAACCAAAAGTCCAAGAAATTTTAGTCGTAAGACAAGCCATGTATCACCAATAATTCAATTCCACATTCCAGAGAACATTTTTTGGTATATATATATATATATATATATATATACTAAATAATAATATTTATGAAGTTGTCTCCTATTAAAAAAAAAGCACTTACTTTAATATGTTCCTCAAGTTTGGATTTTCCTAATCCCAAATCTTTCAGTGACTGCACAACAAATTTTCTCTGCTCTTTCCAAACATGTATCGGAGCAGAAAAGAATGGACCTAAATTTTTTAACTTATTATTAAAAATTAAACAGTAAATATAACTATTAAAATTATTTAAATGTAACTATTCCATAAGTATATGCTCGATCGTAGTTATATACTTTATAAAATTATTAAGCAAGGCTTAATCTGAATTTTTTAAGATATACTTAAGTTTTTATTGTTAATTTTAAGAAAATATAAGAATGCTCAATTTAGTCTTTTTCAACATTAATGCAAGTACGTAGAGGGAATTTTCCTAAAATTAAATGCTTTATATTACTCATTTTTTAAATCAAAGAAAAAAGTATTTATAGCCAATTTTTATTATCTTCGGAATAGAAAAGAAAATGGCATGCACACAGTCGAAATGTAAGAATGTTTTCTCACAAGTTATGGTTTTAGAACGAATGCATTAACCACTAGCTTTTAAAATAATTTTAAGTAATTCTTTATTGATTGTGACAAACTCTTTTTGGTTCTTAACTAAATTATGGAGAACTCACCAGCAAACTATTTTTTCTGGAAGATGCCATTCTATTACGACTGATACAAAATTCAATATAGTTCTTCATGAATAATTTTATTTATGACAATAAATCGAATGTTAAGCCTCTGTTGTAGCATTTGGTAGATACAATGATTATCCCTGGTTAACATTTTATCAGATATTTTATCCGAAATTATAGTAGACGACAGCCTCCTTGTCATCTTTTCATCTGGAAGAGAACTTCGACTTCTGTAAAATTCAGTAAACAATCTGAATACAGAGATAAACACAGACCTTTATTTTCAAATAGTAACTGTAGATATTGAATTTATTCTTTTTCATTTAATCGTATTTTAAAATAACAAAAAGTCAAATTATAATTTTCTTGCATCAGTTCCAGTTTTTTTTTATTTAATATTTATCACACACTAATCTACTTACAAAAGGCCGATAAAAATAATCTGTTTGGATAACTTGGCTTATATTTTCAAATTTAAGCGTTTCATTTTTTTTTTTTTTTTTTTTTTTTTTTTTTTTTTGCATTTTTGATCTGCAAACATCTCAGAAATTGCCCTTGTACTGTGAATGACCTTCATATTGAATTGCCCTTTTTGCCATTAAAATTATTTTGACTTTCACAAATTATTATTAACAAATTTGTTTCCTACTTAACAGCATTTCAAATTCCTTCTGCTAAGAGTTATGTTAGACATTTTTCAAACATAATATAATACTGAAACGAATGTTACTAAGTTTAAATTTTATACAAGTAGAACATGAATTGCAACAGGTGCTTATACATTATCTTATTCAAAGATAGAATTTTATAGCCTTTGAATATAAGGCGTAGTTACTTTTTTAAGTTTTCAGAAATGAGCCAATTACTGCTTAAATTAACCTCGATCCGAATTATAGATGTGCGTGTAGTACGCATAACTACTATTTGTAGTTATACGTACTACTACTGCGTACTAATATATGTAGTAGTACTGTTGTACCATCACACCAATTACAGATCTCCTATGACGGCTTGGGATATGTAATGATTGCTCTCATAGGATCTATTACGCATATGAATATCAAAATTCTATACACAGAACTATGTCATATCTGAAAAGATGACATTGTAGATCATCCAGCTTTGACGTTGTATACATCGCGGTGTCATCGCCTCCTGTCTTTATACTACACTTTCAAGGAAAAGAGTAATGATTGCAGACAGAGCAATGATAGTTCTCAAACTGTACTAGAGAAAACTGGATATATTGCTAACAAGCCCATTTACTTACTGTAATCAATGATGTAGTTCTAGAGTTTTGCAGTGCCAGCCTCACAATATCATTTCCTATAACTACCAATAATTAGTTATAGGAAGATGTTGTCACCCTGTATGCTGATTTGTATGACCTTCAGAACCCATTGGTTCTATATTCGTAAGACATTGGTTGTTTTCAACCAATACTAGTGACAGAACGATAATTCATATTCTCTACAGGCAATGATTCTGACTTTATAGAATTATAGGCTAATAAGCGTTTCTTCTTCTCTTTCAATGCATATCAAGATTTTCTGACAAATATCTTATCTTACAAAGCGATTTTTGAAGGAGAAATACACTGAACAAGTTTTTTTATGCAGTGCTTCTGATATCTTTTGTCCCACTAGGATCACAGAAATGAATCAAAATACATATCTGTATATTCTAAACGATTCTTTCTTTCTTGTGATTTTGACGTTTATAAGATTATTCCCAATGTTGCAATTTAAAGGGACAACATAATGCTTTTGATGATTAAAACAAATTAATGTTATATTGTCACAAAAATCAATTTATATTTTTATGTTCTTCTTTGAAAATATATGTTACACATTTAATGTACAACTTCTTTTCAGGAGGTCTCATTTGATAAATGAGTTCATTATTACTTTGATTAATTTCTTTGGAGTCGCTATAGATGGCTAAAATCATGAATGATAAAATGCCAATTAATTTTGTTTTCTTCAAATAAAATTAATACAAGAATAGTAAAGGAATAAACAAACAATTTATAGAAATTCAATTCTGCAAATGATTGAACAGACCAAATCTGGCTTAAGTTTTTTAAAAAGGTGACACCAAATTGGAAAGAAAATAAAACCAATCTCTTCTAGGGCAGATAAAACCAATTTTTACAGACTAGTGAATATTGAATTTTAAAAATTGATTGATAGGGCTTAAAATCTTCGAATTTAGACTAAATCATAAATGATTTTATGAAAAAAGATGTGGAAAAAATCTTTTTCAATAATCTACAAATAAGAAAAAGTTACAAAATGCTTGAGAAAGAGCTCTGAAAATACATTTTCAAATTGGTTTGTTTTGAACAAGATGAAGGAGAAATACACTGAAAAAATATGTTCAATGGATTATAAAAAGAACGTTTCCCTTCATACATTCCGAAACTCATTGATTTAAAAATTGTATTCTACCAATATAACATTTCTTCTGAACTTTCCGATAAATTAATAAAGTTTATTTTTAGTTTGTCTTTTAAAGTTAAACTCTGCACATCAAGGTTATTGAAGTTGATTTGACAACTATTTGAAATGGTTTTTATATACTACGGAAGAAGAAATGATATATTGAATTCATTAATTGAAAATCAAAATAAGGTGATATCAAGATTTCCTGTGTGATACTTTCAAAACTTTTTATGGAAGAAAATACCACATTTCATTGCTAAATTAATTTTTATATGCAAATAAACCTTACTTTTTTGACGTTGTTGATTTTTTTATACGCTAGAGTATAATAATATTTCTGGCTTAATATTGTAAAATAATTAGAGAGTTGTGTGATTCACAATTTCTATTTTAATTTAACTGTTCTATTTATTAGAAGATTGAAATCTATTATAACGTCCCTAAATTGTGTGTGACATCATTTTTTTATGTTTAATAAATATCTATTTCTATACTATCCAATAAAATTTTAACACCAATATTTTTCGTTTTACATTATTTATAAAAGTACTTAGTAGTAAATAAAATATTATATTAAACTGCTTAAACTTATTTTTGGTTAAAAAATTTCCTTTAATATTTTATGTAGTTGCTTATAAGGAAACAGCAAGCATTTTCCTTTATAATATTTATTTTGTGATGAAATAATTGTTTGATTTGTTAAAGTAGGTAAATAGATTTCTAAGTTGTAGAACAAATTAATATTTACTTACTCTCTTTCTTAAAATGCGTAAACGCTCCATATGGTGGACGACCTAGAAATTCGGGTTTCATCAAAGCTTCTTTAACAACATCAACATTGTTGAGAATAACAACAAGTTTTGAGCCGAAATTGACACTGAGTTGAAAGAAGTTAATTTTAAGTATGTTAAAATAAATAAAATAATTTTAAATGATATAAGAAAAAACATAAAAAAATATAAAAAAGTAAAAGGATCAATATACACTACTGGCCATTAAAATTGCTACACCAGGAAGAAATGCAAATAACAAAATCATATTTATTGGACAAATATATTATACTAGAAATAACAAGTGATTAAATTTTCAAAACATTTGACTGGATAGATCCTGAGAAATCAGTACCCAGAACAACCACCTCTGGCAGTAATAACAGCAGTTATACGCCTGTGCATTGAGTCAAACAGAGATTGGATTGCATGTACAGGTACAGATGCCCATGCAGCTTCAACACGATGCCACAGTTCACCAACCGTCGTGACTGGCGTTTGGTGACGAGCCAGTCGCTCGGCAACCATTGACCAGACGTTTTCTATTGGTGAAAGATCTGGAGAACGTGCTGGCCAGGGCAACAGCCAAACATGTTCCGTATCAAGGAAGGTCCGTACAATACAGGCAACATGCGGTCGGGCATTATCCTGCTGAAACGTAGGGTTTCGCAGGGATCGAATAAAGGGTAGAGCCACGGGTCGTAACACACCAGAAATGTAACGTGCACTGTTCAAAGCACCGTCAATGCGAACAAGAGGTGACCGAGACCTGCATCCAATGGCACCCCATACCATCACGCCAGGTGATGGGCTTGTATGACGATGACGAATGCACGTGCCAGTGTGCGTTCACCACGATGCCGCCAAACACGGATGCGACCATCATGATGCTGTACACAGAACCTGGATTCATCTGGAAAGATGACGTCTCGCCATTCCTGCGCCCAGGTTCGTCATTGATCACACCATTGAAGGCGCTCTTGTCTATGACGCAGCGTCAAGGGAAGCCGCAGCCATGGTCTCCGAGCTGAGAGTCCATGCTGCTGCAAACGTCATCGAACTGTTCGTGCAGACACTTGTTGTCTTCCAAACGACCCCGTTTCTTGACTCATGGCTCGTGACGTGGTTGCACGATCTATTACGGCCATGCGGATAATATGCCTGTCTTCTCGGCTGCTAGTGATAGATAGGTGACCGTTGAGATCCCGCATGGTGTTCCGTAATACCATCCTGAACCCATCGATTCCATATTCTGCTAACAGTCATTGGATCTCGACCGACGCGAGCAGCAATACTGTGATAAGATAAACCACAATCCCGGTACGCTACAATTCGACCTTCATCAAAGTCAGAAACGTGCTGGTACGCATTTCTCCTTCTTACACGAGGCATCACAACAACTTTTCACCAGGCAACAGCGTTCAAATGGAATTTGTGTATGAGGAACCGGCTGAACAATTTCATCATTTAAACACAATGTAGGTGCAGCTACTGGCGCCTGCTTTGTCTGAATGCGCTGAAAAGCTAATCATTTGCATATCACAGCACCTTCTTCCTTTCGTATAAATTTCCCGTTTGTAGCATTACGCCTTCTTGGTGTAGCAATTTTAATGGCCAGTAGTGTAGTTATGTAAAAACGCTTATGAAAAATAGAAAGCAATTTTAAATTTTTTTTACTATAAAATAATATACCAGCCAAAACGTAAAATACTTATATAATAAAATACCATAAGAGAAATTATGCAATGATTTCATTGAAATAAATCTTTATAAGGAAAATTCAATGAATCAAAATTAATAATAATAATAAATAAAATAAATAAGTAAATAAATTTTAACTATCGTCGATAAAATTTCATTTTTATATTATTATTATATTTTATTTAGTAATAAATATTCTTACTGCTATTGTAAATAAATCACACACATACAAGTGTCAAGAAAACTAATACCGATGTGCATATAGAAGAATACAACCAACTAACAATGAGATTTGGAAGAGAGTACTTGTATAAGACAAGTATCTGGCAAAGCTGCTTGATGGGTTATTGTTGTTCAATGGCTGTCAACAATTAAGTGGCTGCAAACATGGCGTTATCGACGATACACTAGATATGGATGATAGAATTTCAGAGGTAATGATGAAATTTGGATTTTTGTGAGAGTAAGCTTCACGAATGGACTTTGAATATTAAATAACTGGTAGAAATTAAACCTCTGACGACAATGCTGCCAAAAAAACCTATAAACAATGGGATCATTGATGACAGACGAAAATTCTTAGAAAATTAAAAATACAGCACTTCCACATATTGTTGTGGATTTAAGTGCTGAGGCGTTAACAAATGTCAGGATACGAGCTGTTCAGAAAAGCTTCATTGAGGTGAGCTTTCTTTATCAAGGCTTAACAAATGTACTCTTTAATGACTCCGTTGAGTCCTTGTAATGTGTCGTCTGAGTTCTTCGACACTGACCCTTTACTGTAGATGGGTCTGAAAATAAATTGGTTTATCTGACGAATATCGTTTTTATTTCTTTCTTTCTTTTTTTTTTTGAGTTGAGAGGATGTTTTTATGAAAATATGGAGAAAATTTTATGAATTTATGGATTCTCCATATCTACAAAATACTGTTCAAAACAGTGCCTTTTTAAAATAGTATTGGGCTTGTACTTATGGTGTGATAGGAAATCCTTGATACTTCTAGAGACGAATATGAAAGTTGAAAAATACGCAGTAATTCATGTCTTATACTCGTTTTAACAGGTTTAGACAATTCCAGCCGGACAATGTGACACCTCATTGAGAGAAAGAGAACTCCAGAATCATTCTTCTGATTTTAGACACTTTTAGTGGCCATCTAAAATCACTTTGAAATAAACAATAATAAAACCATATCTGTGTAGTATTGCATGTGTCTTTCAGAAATGATCCACCAGTTATTATTCTAAGGGATTGGCCTTCAGAATTCATGCAAGAATTGCCTATAGGATATCTTCAACTATTAATTCAGTTCATTACACGTTATATTGGGGCATTTCTGCATGCTTGTGGGAGCACTATATGATATTAGATAGTATTAGTTCTTATGGTACTTTACTCCATTAACTGTCGTGGTAAAATTCAGCATGAGGAAATATCACCGAGTTAACTTGGGCTCGTAGTATTATTGGAAACAAGAATATACTCAGAGCAACAAAGATAAAATTTTAAAAATCTTGCTTGTTCTGCAACTAATTACATTAATATATATTTTACATAACTTAATTATTATTATTATATTTTCATCATATTTTAAACGTATATTATAATATGCATTATCTTTTAAACGTATCTAAATATAAATATTTTGGAAGCCTGATTGGTTTTAATGATAATTTCTTATGCGATATTTACCACCAAACAGGACAGTTTGCTTGGACTTTAATGATCGTCTATGATATTATGCTAGATTATATTTATATTGTAGGATTAAAGGCCGACAACTTGAAAAACGTCAAGAGCATAACCAATTTTAACTCAATTACTAAGTGCATTAAGAAACAATATTATTAAAAATATAACAGAATAACAAGTATTCAAAATAGGAAAGTATGTAATATTATTAAAGATTATAGGCAGAGAAATGTTTTTATTTCTTTAGCTAACTTGGTACTTACGTACTAGCGTCACCACAGCCAATTTCTCGCCAAAACTTAAGTAGAATTAGCGCTTAATCTATAGTTAGGAAATTCATTTTATTAATCATGAAAAATATTCTTATAATTACAAAAAGAAATTTTCTAATTATAAAGAAATTTCTTAGAAATTCAATCGGCTTAAGAAGCTATGGTGGCACTAATACAGAATTACAGTTAACTTCTATATTAAATAAAAACTGAAAGAAAATTATTGCGTTTAAAAAGCAGAAACGGCAAATAAAATAGATTCAAAATCAATTCAATTTAAAATAAATTTAACAGCAAATAAAACGAACTCATTTATAAGGACCACTTAAGTTTTATTAAATTTGTGTTCAATATATTATATGCAGAAACACAACAAGTTTATTAAATACAAAGATTGTTTAAATTTAATTGAAATTGATTTTCCTCAGATAAAATGGCAATCGATATAAGAAATAGGGGAGTAGTAATAATGCAATTAGATCAGTTTGCTTAAAACAAAAAGGAAATGTTATCAAAACTAATATACAAAAATAAAATTACAGGATTAAAACTTCATTGAATTTTAAATTTTGTAAAATAAACAAATTTTCTTTTTTGTTGCTTCAATCTACTTGCGAAATTGAAGATGGTTAAAAATTGTTTAATTATGGATTAGAAATACATATATTATGATGAGTAAGAGCAAATATGTAAACACAAAAATTGATCATTTGTTGGAAAATTTAAGTGTTTTGAATATATTTTTAATATTATATTTAACTTATGACTGTTTCTAAAATAGACATCCTAAATCTGAAAAGAATGAAAGCATTATTTTTATTTTTAAGTGAAAAATTTGTTTTCCAGTTATATCTCTCCAAGAAGATTTCAAATTATCCAAAAACAAAAGTTAACTTGAATTAAATAATTTTCTATCATTCTATCAAGCAAAAATATAGCTTAAAAAATAAAGTAACCTTTACTAAAAAATTTGACGTTTAGAAAGAAATAAAATTTACTATTAGAAAAAACATTGAAATAAAATTTACTATTTAGTAAACTGAAATGCCAAGCAAGTAGACGTAAAACAAATTCCATTAAAACTAAAAAATCAGTTAAAAAAAAAGAATTCAGAATATTTTTTTAGAGAAGGTTCAAAGAAATTCATTCCTTAAATATTGAAGATACAGTAGTAAAAATTACTCTTCTAAACTATAACAGAAAAATATTTCCAACAAATTCAAAAAGAGTTTTTTTCAAATACTGTTTGTTCAAAACAAATTCAAAAACAGAAAAATATTTCCAACAAATTCAAAAAACAGGATAATCTACTTAAAGAAAATAGCTCGTATCCTATAAGTTTAGCATTTTTGACGATGATGGAGATAAATGTAATATTGTCCAACTAAAGCTTCAAAACATGCTAGTTTTTTTATATAGGAATATATTTTAATAAGGAGCATGAAAATTTTCATACAAGAATTGTTTTTAAAATAAAACAGGAATTTAAAGTATTTTTTTACTTACAAGAAAAATATTATATATTCAAAACATTTAACATTTTATATAAGAATATTTATTCAAAATTAGATGATGTTGGAGACAAATAAAAATTAAATAAAATACAATCACCATTTAAAAATTTGGAAAAAATGGCGAAAGTAGTTCTACCAAGTTGAGACAATCAAATTTATGACTTATATTTCTTGAAAAATGCGATGCTTTTAATTTAACAAATAGTTTGAGAGAAAAAGTTAAAATAAGATTGCAGAATAGCATGTGCTTTTGCTTTTTACACTATTTTAAATGTGTTACTGAATTATCTTTATATTCAGCTTTTTCCCTGTTTATTCATGTTAAGATCATCATATATAGACACTTAGATATTTTTTAGACATAGAAAATTTTATCGTTCAAATGAAAGTAAAAGAAAAGTTTTTTTACTTTCGTATGAATGATAAAATAGTAAAATTCATGGTAACCATGAGTTCATTAGAAAATAAGTAAAACATATCAAAGTATGCCTTCAATATGAGGTTTAGTTACTGTATTATACATTTAAACTTATCTGCGGCAATTTAATTTTTTTCCACTCTTTTGAATGACACTAAAGGGAGATTTAAACTATTGTAAATTCACGTACCTGAATCGATTTCTGCCATTATGCTTGTAAAGAATGGTGTTTTGAATTTAGCCAATAGAAAAAAAGAAGATTTTTTTTCTTTAAGCCACAAATTCATGAAAATATGTAAAATGTACTAGCAAACCACTTCTTTACTTCGTACTGTGTTTTATTTCTTTCTCTGAGTGTTATCTTTTTATTTAACTTTCCCTTAGTAAATATTTTCTATTCTTTGAATTATGTTTAAAAAGTCAAGACCATCATATACACATGCATAATTAGGATATGTAGTTTAAGTTATGTTTGCCCCTTTATATACTTAAAATAATATTGAATACGGAAATACTTAAAAGGAATTAGCTATGATTAGGAAAAGTATTCATTGTCTACTTTAAAAATTATTTTCAGTTAGTGTAAATAATAAAGTAAATATAACATAGCATAATCTAAATTATTACTAATATTAAGGAAATTCTCAGCTTTGTAAATAATAGTATCAAGTTTTATTGTAAGCTTCGATATATTTTTAAATGCCAAACATTTTCCATTTTATTGTATCCAAATTAAATCAACGAATTAACTCTTCTCTATTTCACTATATCAAGCAAACTGAAAGTTTCAAATACAAATGTTATGTTGATTTTGTACGACTGCAACTATATGAAGAAAATTTTATGAAAAATAATTTGCATGACAAGATCATATGAAAAATTGAGTTTCAAATATCACTTACAAAATACTTTTATTTGCTTAAGAAATTTTTATTTTGTAATATTAAAATTTTTGAAATTTAAATAGCAGAATATAAATCTTTTAGCTTCTGATCTGATATCAATGACTGACCATGCAGCCTTCGAAAAACTTTTAATCGATATCGCATTTTATGCAATGATTTTAAATTTATTTGCAATAAGTAAGCTATTCTTAATATTATATACAACTTAATTAAATAATAAAATTTATTTTAATAACAATAAAATTAATTCAATCAAATTAATTTCCCCCTTTTTTCTAAATTTCATAAAAGATGACGATTTTGAAAATAATTATTGTATTGTAACCGAATATGCTCTTTCAATAATAATAAATTAAATATTTTTTATTTTGATTTTCTGTTTCTGAATCTCTTTTTTTATTGCTAATTAAATGTTGTTATAGTTTTATTTATTGATAAAGAATACTATTAATTTTTAACTTCAACGTTAACTTATTTTAATAAAATTTATTCTTATTCAGTTTTAAAGAAAAATTATTTTAATGCATTTAAAACAATATGAATTAATGAACTGCATAAAATAATTGCAATTTTTTATAACTAAAGTTCCATGAAACAGGTATAAAATTCATAAGCCAACTTTCAGTTTTATATTAGTTTTAGAATTATAAAGTTGTTTATCAAATTATAGGAATATTAATGTCTTTTAAAAATAATGTTTATAATTAAACAAATATTTCTCCATATTATTCATAATTCTATTTAATAAAAAAAAACTGGTTAATTATATAAAAATAAAATTAAAATTTTCATTATAAGTAAAAAATAATTACTTAAATGTAATAATAGAATTATCGATAAATTTAAATCCGATGCTTTTATAAAGAAAGTCAAAAAAGATTTTAAAAATATATAAATGAACTCAAGAAAAAGAAAAGTAAGCCTGTCACACGGACTAAATTTTTGAAGTAAGTGCTTGAAAAAACTTATTCAATACGAATTTCTTATGGAAATATTTTATAAAAGAATTCTTGATAAACAAACTGAAACGTAAGACATACATTTTTATAGTTGACATGGAAAAAAGTTGTTACAAACCTGAATACATCTCCGTATTTCTTACTCAGTTCCAGTAATTTTAAATGAGGTTTATCAGTCAAAAAAGGTAAATAACCCACTAGGGGTAAACCTACTGGACCTGGAGGATAATTACTTTTCACACTTTTTATAATAGCAGAAATTAGCAATGTGACTAATAAAACTCCTAATCCTATAAGGATTTCCTGCTTTGTTACTATGTTTGTTGTTAATAAATGCTCTAACATGATATAATTGTATGTTATTTGTACAGAAAGACGAAAACTTTAAACAAAGTAAGTGAACTATTTAGTGTGTTTTATTAATAAGCAAAAAATAATCTAGAAATCGCTTATCAATTTCTCGAAATAAATTTATCGCAAAATTCTCTCTACCTCTTATATAATTTATCGTTAGCAACGACAATGAAATACATACATAATGGAAATTTTTCATAACAAAAAAGAACCGCCTACCAGTTGCTTAAAATAAATTAAAATATTCAATTTGTGTTATTTTTCCGATTTAATTACAATTCCAATTTCATATTATTGAACTGAATCATTAAAAAAATCATAAGCTATAGGAAAGGCATACATCTTTATAAAATTGCAATTAAAAAAACATTGAAATTATTTTTGGTGAAGCATTCGAAATTTGACCTATACTTTAATTCTCTCTTGTTTTTATATTTTAACTCAATCATATTTGGCAGGATTATGTAACTATTTTAATGTTAGTCCAAATTAATAATAAAATGGATATTTATCTTCAGTTTGTGCTGTTTTAAAAAACAGAATCATTTAGATACGCTGCAAATTTGAAAATTGGGCAATTTTTTTATATGATAAATATTTTTTTCAATTTTTAATATATATATATATATATATATATATATATATATATATATATATATACTAATACACGCGTGTGGCTGTGTATGTAATATAGAAGATTAGTGGGTGTGTATGTCGAAACTGTGTTAAACACAAGTAATTGCATCGTAATTTCGAATATTGGTCGAATTGGAGGTTGACACCTGAGCTGACATCTTTCACTCCTTGCCATATCAACTAAGGATATTATATTCCATGGTACTTTTAAGAGTGCATAGGCCTTCTCAGCCAAACCTATATTTGGCTGGATCAGGTAAAGAGCTAGTTAAGAGAGTGATGGAGGTTGACACCTGAGCTGACATTTTTCTCACTTTGCCATACCAATTAAGGTATATTATATTCCATGGTGCTTTTAAGAGTGCATAGGCCTTCTTAGTCAGTCATATATTTGGCTGTATTAGGTAAAGAGCTAGTTAAGAGAGCGATGGAGGTTGACACCTGAGCTGACATCTTTCTCTACTTGCCATACCAACTAAGGGATATTATATTCTATAGTATTTTTAAGAGTGCATAGGCCTTCTCAGCCAAACATATATCTGGCTGGATCAGGTAAAGAGTTGGTTAAGAGAGCTATAACTTTTTCCACTTGGCCAACTCCACCTCAGGAATTGTGTAATTTAATCAGTTTGAATGAAATATCTAAGAAACAAATAGTCATAGGAATATCAATCCCAATACTGTTAAAAATATTTACATATTAAAAGTTCCTTTGCGCAACAAAGTTACTATAAATAGTAATCACAGTTAGGAAATTATATATATTTACAGTATTCATTCATATTTAAATATCACAGCAATATTAATCAGCTTAACTTGATGTTACTCCATATTGAGGAATTCGTAGAATATTGAAAATATTATTTTCCGGTACATGCATATTTATTTTAGATAAGCTCATTTTAATTATTGACAATAATTACATTTCAGGAGTTTAAAGGAAAACCTTTTACTTTAATATTCTTAAATAATTATTACTTTCAAATTTAAATGCAATTTTAAAACTGTAATAGCAACATTTTCTAGACATTATTTTACTTCGCTAGGTGTACAAAAGACAGCCAAATAAATACATATAAATATTTGCATAATTATAATTTTAATAAAAAGAAAATTTAAAATGGTATTTCATTTCGCTGTCTTCTTAAATATTTTCTTAATAATTTAAATAACATTTTAGTGAAATATATTCATATTTAATTTCCTGGTTTATTATGAGGATTCATAATTTCTAAAATTCAATAATTCATTAACGACTACTTTGGATTAATTATAAGTACGAGCAATATTTCTGTTTAAAGTTTAAAATTTTGAATGGCAATATTATCTAATCTAAATTATTATCGTTATTTAATCCTATCTCCTATAATTATTTAATCCTATCCGTTTAGCTGTCCCAAAGACTAACTATGTTCTACTTAAATCGAATTTTGCGACATCTTAAGTTTTTCCTTCAACTTCATTTTTTACATACGTGGGCTAATTGGAATGGAATATTTAGTTTAAAGTGGATTCCAAACTATTAAAAAGGACCGATGTGAAATTTTGAAGCCACAATTTGTTGAACAGAATACCACGAAGTACACTTAAAAAAGAGAACTTTTGTTAGTTTTGTAATTAAATGACTGTTAGAAAGAAATACGTTTTCTAGCCTCAAGCCCTGTAATGTCTCGTATTAGATCTTTGTTAGTGTCCTGATTCCTATTGTAAGAAGATGAAGAATTAACTCCAGAATTTGCATATTGATTTTTAAAAAATTTTAAATTTTTTAAATTTCGTCTACATAGCTCTACATTCTTTCATTTGTCTACATTAATCTTCTATATTTATACGGTTGTGCTATGTTATTTTAATGCAAATCTTTGTTTTAGCCAAAATTTATGAGTAAAAGGAGAATTCTTCAATTTTAAAACGTTTTCTTAAGATTGCCAAAATATAAATTAAACAAAAGTTGAAGTTGAAATCGAGTTGTGCTGTGTTGCAACACAAAATTAGCTTATAAAAATAATTCTTAAATGTAAAAATTCTTTTTGAAATGCATTTAAGAATTTATGAAGAAAGTTTCATTTTCTTTTAACAATATACAGAATTAGAATAAATCATTTTAATTAATAACAAATAACCAACAATGATTTATTTATTAATGATAATACTTTTATTATCATTATTAACATGCTTGTAAACGATAGTAATAATACCACAATTGTTAACACACACGTAAATGACATACATTATTGTTATAGTTAATAGCACATTGATAACACATTGACACATAAAAGATAAACATATTGTTTATTACGATAACTTTTTTTATGCCGAATAATTAAGTATAACTTTTAAATTGATTCTTTTGTGTGATTTGCTAGTTATCTTTGATTTCTATCTCTGATATCATTTGGCAATGGAAATATCGGATAGTTTAATCTTTTCAGATTAAGAATATGAAAGCTTCTTTTTATGATTAAAGCTTCTTTTTATGACTATTCAGTTGCTATATTTATATTCATATAACAACTGATCAAAACTCAACTTGGTTATGTCATTTTGCGCCTCCCAACCTGTCTAGTGGTTAGCGTTACTGACTACGGATGGGGAGGACCTGGGTTCAAATCCCGGCCCGGGCATGAATGCACTTTCTCTCTTTGTGTGTTTCTTGTCCTTTTCTCAGATGATGGATGAATGTGACCCGCTCTGTAAACAGGTATGTGATGGTTTGGCGTGGGCGATGCTACTCGTACCTCCGTGACTTGGTTCACAGTTGCCCACCTGGTAACGGTAAAATGAGTAGCAATTTCCGGCCTTGTTGCGGCAAATGGGCTAACGTATTTACTTGTATCTAGCTTCACGAATTTTAACCAACTTTCAAAAACGCGTTAATGTAACATGTAAGCAATATCTAAAATTTATATTCATATTTTTTTTAACGTTATATAAGATTTACCTAAGTATGTGAAAATTTCATGCTGAGAATATAACAATTGCTCCTTTCATTTTCTGATTGTATTAATTTTAAGAAAACATTTAAAATAAAAACCATTATTTTTACTTTAAGATAGACTTTGATTATATTATATTTATTTTCAATTAAATATTCAATTAATTTATAAAAAATTACAAATTTTAGATATTTAAGCACGTTTTTCATAAAAAATTAATTAAAACTGTTATTACTATTCAATTAATTAAAATTCAGCATTAATAATCTAATTCTTATTAAAACTTTTAGATATAGGAAATTAAAAAATAGTTGGTAAGAGGCAATCAATTTTTTTACTACCAAAAATATTTAAAATATTAAAATTGCTATAAAACAGTAACTAAAATTAATCCAATTACTTCCTTTGGTATAGCCGAAAGTGTTTCAATCGCTCATCGATTAGCTTTTTATCTGGAAGACAATTTTTATAAAGTTTTTTGAATTCAGGTTTTTGCTCAGTTATTTGAAGAAAAATTTGCGCAACTGATTTATTACCCGGGTACTTTTTTCTGTTCACCTTATCTATTAAAAGTTGAAATTTTACTCTTATTTCTTTTAAATAATCCGTTCAGTCCAGTATCAGTTTATTTTTTATATAAAATAAATAATACCGCTTTCAAACTATTTATCTGCAATAATCAGGGTGAGAAGAATCCATTAGGTACATGGAAAGAAGAAGTCATTATGTACTCTTTTGTTGTTGTCGTGTGCCAGCCAGGCCGGCAATATGGGGTGCGCTGCTCAACTTTTCCAACTGAACCATATTTGATGTGGAGTCCGACTTCCTCAGTACACACATGCCATAGGCACCCGTTTATAGGGTAGGCAACCATTCACACACAAAGAAAGGACAAAGACAAGAAAGAGAGAGAGAGAAAGTACATCCATGCCCGAGCCAAGATTCGAACCCAGGTCCCACCCATCTGTAGTCAGGTACGCTGACCACTAGACTGGTTGAGCAGCATGTACTCTTTCAAACCTGAGAAATAATGTAATAAAAAATTTTTAAATACTAAAATAAAATAACAGGTGTAGCATTTATCTGGTTGAATAGGAAAAAGAAATAATTCCTGAAATAGCTCAAAAGTAATTTATTACCATTTAATATACAACTTGAGCACAACACAGATCTATATACTACAAATAAAACAAAATGAAAACTAAACATAAAGGGAAAAGGGTTAGCATAAGAGTCATATTCATATATGTCTCATTCGTATGGTTGCTGGAGAGGGACTGACTTCCTTGTTGATGACGTCATGGGTGTTTCCAAGATAGGGGGCGCTATAGACTCCCCCTCTGGCTCTGCCGACGTCCCGGCAAGGAGACAGGATTGTGATTAAGAAGCTTCTGAGGCTGTCGACGTGGTCTTCCTCTACTTTTCAAAGGAAAAACGGGACCTCTATCTCTAGATGATTGTTGATAAGGCTTCAACATATTGGTATGATAAGTACCGAGTACTTGATCAGGGATAGAAGGATCTTCAACATCATACGTATTTGGTGATCTATTTGTTAGTATAATATAAGGTCCTTCACGCTTGGGCATAAATTTTTTACTTTTTTTGCTTTTGGACTTGCTTATGGGATGTAAAGTGATCCAAACTTTATCGCCTGGTTGAAAATAAACGGGTCTATGCTTCTTGTCGAAGTACTCCTTTCTAGCATCTTGTTTTTCCTCTACGCGTTCTCTAATTATGGGTGTAAGTCATGCAAATTCTTTCAAGTATGGAGTTATTTCTGCGACAAAGTTATCGTTATCAATAACAGCTCTAATAACATGATAGACATCATCTGTAGTTCGAAGTTCTCTTCCGAACTGAAGGAAGGCCGCCGTATGACCTGTAGAATCACATTTTGCAGTGTTTAAAGCAAAACGTATCATGGGTAGTTTGTCTTCCCAAGTATCATGTGAGTCACCAACTAGAATTGCTAATTTGGGTTTTAGGTCTCGATTTTTCCGTTCAGCAGGATTAGGCTTGAGGATGATATAAAGGTATAAGTTCTTGCTTAATACCCAGGATGTTGCAAGTTTATTGCATTACAGCACTGACAAATTGTACACCATTGTCACTGATTAGCCTTCTAGGTAAGCCATAACGTAAAAACACTTCCTCTATCAATATTTTAGAACAATTAATAGCTGTGGCATCTTTTAGGGCAAAAAGTTCGACCCATCTTGTACTGGTATCTTCAACAAGAAAAATCCATCTTTTCCCAGTTGGGGTCTCTGGGAGAGGACCAAACAAGTCTATTGCCAGAGTCTCAAATCTTTGTGAGTAAATAGGCGTTCGGAGTAATCCAGCAGGTTTCTGGTTGTTAGGTTTGTACCGATTGCATTCAGCACAATTTTTAACGTATTCAGCGATAAACTTTCTCATACCAGGAAAGAAATATCTAGAAGAAATTTTTTGATATGTATTCTCAGCTCCACAATGTCCTGCAGTGGGAGAATCATGGTATTGCTGTAGGACTCGTTCTCGCTCATGACAAGGGACAACTAGCTGTGCTTCTTCTGATTCTGTTTCAGGTGAATATCGATACAGTATTCCTTGATTCATCAGATAACCTCTACTTGTCCAGTTCACATAATTTTCATCTTTCTGTCCACTTTCAAAGCAATCTATAATCTTTCTTACCTCCTCATCCTTTAATTGTTCTTCACGAATGTCTTTAGATTTCCGGGATGGTAAATCTATGGAAATGGTGTTTAAGTTACAAACAAATTTGTCCGTTGTATCAAATGGTCTGGACAGAAGATCTGCAATTACATTAGATCTTCCTGGAGTATAAAGAATCTTCGGATGATATGACTGAATTATAAGAGCCCATCGAGCCAAGCGTCCGGATGGCGATTTAATACTCATAAGCCACTTTAAGGGTTGATGATCTGATGCAATAATAATTTCTTGATTTTCTACATAGCCGCGGAACTTCTCAAGAGCCCATACTACCGCTAAAGCTTCTCTTTCGGTAGTGGAATAATTTCTTTCTGCCGAACTGAGTAATCGACTGGCATACTCAATCACATGTTCTTCCGAATTTTCTCCTTGGATAAGGACTGCTCCTAGAGCGTAATTACTGGCATCAGTTCTTAAAACGAATGGCTTAGATCCATCTGGCTGAGACAACACAGGTGGTGAGATCAATCGTCGTTTTAACTCTTCAAATGCTTTCTGTTCTGTATCACCCCATGTCCATTGTTTATTCTTTTTAGTTAAGTCACTAAGGGGCCTATCAACTTCAGAGAAATGTGGGACATATCTCCGAAACCAGGAACAAGTCTGTAGGAAGGACTGAATTTCTTTAGCACATTTTGGTGTTGGAATTTTTTGAATAGAAGATACTTTGTCAGCATCCACTTCTACACCTTTTCCAGTTATCCAATGACCTAAATATTTCACTCTGTCACAAGAGAAATGACATTTGCTTCTGTTAGCATTCAGTTTAAACATAGAAAGTCTTTCAAACACTTTTTCCAAATCTGATAAATGTTCATCAAAAGTTTCTGATAATATAATGATATCGTCAAGGAATGACAATGCAAAAACATCTTTGAGACCAGATCTAAATTTATCAATGAGACGTTGAAAAGTTGCGGGTGCATTACGCAAACCAAAAGGCATACGTAAAAATTTAAAAGTTCCAAATGGACAGATAAAGGCAGTTTTTTCTTGATCTGATTCATGAACTTTGACCTGATAATAACCGGCTCTTAAGTAAATCGTAGACATGTATTTTGTCGACTTGGCTTCAGTCAATAAATCATCCATTCTAAGTAATGGATAGTTATCCGGAATAGTTGTTGAGTTTAACTTGCGGTAATCAACACACAATCTGATGGTACCGTTCGGTTTAGGTACTAATACCACAGGACTTGCATAAGGAGATTCACACTCCTCAATTATTCCTTCTGTTAGTAAGGAATCTAGCTCTTTCTTCAACAATTCTTTCTTTGCAGGTGTCATTCTATATGGCGGTTCGGCAACAGGTAGGCTATTCCCAGTCTGGATTCTATGTTCAATAAAAGGAGTAGGTTCTCCCCCTGGCTTGAAGCTACTTTTATATTTTTGCAGCAATGAATTTAACTTTTGACGTTGTTCTCTTGTCAAGTGTTTTCCTTCATCATCCCTCAATTTCACGGAATCAGAGGTTTCTGAAATTTCAGCAGACATATCAGGAGAAGTTAATTTCTGCGACATTATTACTTTTGCAGTACTTACGGTTTCGGATAGTTCACGATAAAATGAGTAATGCCTGTGTGGATATTCACTAAAATGCCAAGTGCCATTCTGGATGTTTAGCACAATACCAGCAGCCTGAAGAAAGTCAGTACCAAGCAACGTTCTATTGCCTTTAGCGTTAGGTAACGCAATGAATTTCATACGAACTCTCTTTCCTTCGACATTAAGATTTACGACTGTTGTCAAAGCTGGGACATTTCTATCTTTTCCATCGGCTAGTACCATTGTAATATTCTTCTTTTGAAATTTGAAACCTTTCTCTTTCAGTAAAGTATAAAATCTCTCTCCTGCAATGGAGTTTGACGCACCTGTGTCTGCACAAAAGGCTGCTTTTTCGCCACAAACAGTTAAAAAAATTTAACTGGACAATGATTCTAAAGCTTGCGACTTATACAAGTTTACAGCATTAACAATTGTTTTAGCCTCTTCTTTTAATTTGTTGCACTTTGGACACTTAGACTGAATAAAACCAGGATTGCCACATCCATAGCAATGAACAGAAAATCTTCTTTCTGGTTTGTCTTTAATAAATTTTGGATTTTCAAAGTTGGAAACTTTGAATTGGTTATTTTCCCTAGAGTTAGGAGGTTTGTACTTTCTTTCTGAAGCAGATTTAACATAGTCTTTGAAATTTGGGTTCTTAGCAAAGGCAAGTGAATTTTTCTTCATTCCCAGTCTTAAATTTTCATAACTGTCAAGCTTTTCTGCAAGTTCTAATGGATCGTTCAGCTCTGACCATTGATCAATAAAATGTTCTCTAACCTCTAGAGGTGTTCTTTTCTTTAACTGATCAGCAATGATTAAGTCTTGTAATTTTTCAAAAGTGATGATATTCAATTCTTTTACCCATCCTTCGAAATACGATTTAATTTCAAAATAAAAGTCTTTCCATGTTGCTTCTGCACTTTTCTTATGTTGCGAGAACATCTGCCGAAACCTATCTGATGTAAGTCTATAACGCTTCAAAAGCATCTCTTTCACTTTTGAATAATCTTTAATAACTTCTTCATTTTCTCTAGCAATTAACTGATTTATTTCTGCTGGCAATGAGCCTATCAAGTATGGCATCCAATTTATTTCAGGTATATTAACCAATTTTAATTGACGTTCAAATACTGTCAGATAAAGACCTATTTCATCTTTAATATGATTAAATTTTGGGAGAATTCGATTCAGGTCCCAACTTGTTTTCTCTGTATCACTTGATGGAACAGTGGCAGTGGAAAGGGATACATTCTGAGCTTCCACTTGAAGTTTTAAACGTTGCAATTCATACGCTCTTTCTTTTTCAATTCGTAGTTGTTCTTCTTTTTCTCTGGCTATTTTTTCTTCCTTAGCAGCTTCTTGCTGGGCAACTCTTTCGAATTCAGCTTGTTTTTCTTTTTCAAGCCGTTCCTCTATTATATTAGTAAGCATATTTTTCACTAATTCTTCTTCATAATCCCTTGATTTTATTATAATATCTTTCAGATGAATTACTTTTAGACTGTCATCTATCTCCAATCCCAATTCTGTCGCGAGGTTTCTCAAATCCTCCTTTTTCCCTTTTCCAAGGAATGACATTTTTTTCAACTGATTTAAAATATTGTTTATTTTTCCTAATATGCAGTTCCTTATTTTAGTTAAAACAAAGTTTAAACACTAACAATCCTAAATGTTATGTAAAGAGTAGTATGTTAAAACTAGTATTAAGTATTATGCGAAAATATAACCCATTTATATTAAATATAAATGAACTTAAACCTATTATTATTTATTCAAACATTTATTGCATATAAAAATTGACTCTTTAATTATTGTAAATAAACATTAAATATTCATAGCATATTCACCATCATAATATAATTAAACCAATTTTATTACATTAATCTCACTAAATTTAAAAGAAATTACTCTAATTATATATTTCAACTTAAACAAAACAAAACATTTCAAAATTTTACCATGAAGCTTTTAAGTTCGCTTCAATTTTTTATACTTTCGTTTTAGAATTACTAAATCAACATATGTATCTTTGTTTATAAAGTGTATCAATACTTCAATACCAACATGAAATATAGCAAAATATTTTAATTAAGATAACTGTTAATCATATGCACATTCAAAGAATATTTTATATATAAATAACAACAAATGTTTTATTGACTTTTATTTCTTTAAAGATTTCAGTTTTTTTTTTTTTTAAGTATCAATTCTTATTCCTTTTACCAAAATATTAATAATTATTTCGTTATCTTAATATATCCCTTAAATATATGGGAAAAAACATTTTATTTTTTTGTTCAATGAAACCAATAACTAAAATAATAAAACTCAAAGATTCTAAACAGAAAGTGAATGACGAAAAATTAAAAATAAGCATTAATATACTCTAAACTCATAGCAATCATAAATATTCAAATGTTAGACAATGAGGCGCCTATACGAAAGACAAAACAACGGGCGTTTGTGATGCCTCGTTTCCTGTTTCAAATCAAAACAAAAGTATCGTACCATGAATAATACACTGTCATCAAACAATTAATTTTATAACTCAATTTCGAAATATCATTACACTGTAAAGGAGATATTTTCAAATATAATATTCAGAATTAACAATTTTACTTATTATTCATTAAGTTCTTTATATAATTCACATACAATAATACTTCAAATATAATAATAAAATAAATGTTTCTTTTAATTAAATATTTTAATACCAAATATTACGCATTTAATAAAAATATGAAACATATATACCAAATCAAACAACTATCACAAGATTGTTCTAAATCGCAAAATCATAAAATTAATAACATTTATATCAAACACAACTTGCGTTACTTATAAAGAAACTTATTATATTGTTTTATATTCTCTCTTTCTCTCACACCCAAGAGCATAAACATTAACACTCATCAAATACGGTTGTAATTCTTTAGAATAAATTATGAGAGATTAAAATATATAAAACAGAACTGAAATTTTCAAATCTTCTGGAAACGGTATCAACAATTGATACTGACAATCTCGGATGATGAAAACAACTATCTCGGATGAGATTATATTTCCATGTAACTAAATAAACACAACACATCAGGAGGTATCCTGTAAAAATTTTTG
>JAPDSC010155468.1:106790-121768 GCA_026290005.1 Latrodectus geometricus
ATCACTTTAACATTTAGTTGCAAAATACTTTATGGCAATCGTATTTATTTTAATATTTGCGTAATGTACTCAAGAATATGAGAAGATATGAAGGGTATATATGGGTATATATTTGAAATGTATAAACTATGTGGCTTTTGAGCAGTAAATTTCAAAATATAGCTTATCTAACTCAAGTCATAATCAAAGCTTTCCTAATCATCAATCAAATAAATTTTCAGTTAGTCATTACAAACCAGAGTATAAAATTTCTATCTGCTTTAGATAAAAAAAATTCTTCAAAATTAGCAGTTAAGAAATTTGAAAAAGGTGAATCATTTCAATGGGAAAAATCATTTAACATATTGTTCTATGTTGACTTACTTATAAATTACGCATCTTATTAAATAATTAACAATGATTTAGCTTTAAAAGTTTCTTACAATTATTCAAATAAAAATTTCAATTTAAATAACTGTAAAAAGCTTAATTATAATAAAATAATTGTGTGGAATTTTTAAATTTTGTTTTTATATTTTTATATTATTTTTAAATTTATTATTTTGATTTATACATTAAATATAAACTGTGCAGCATAAATGAACGGTGTACAAATACATACTGCCCAATCGTATTTTAAATTTTAATGAGAAATTTTCCACCGAAAAAACTTCTCAAAAAATCTTATGAGAAATTATTAATGGACATTAAATGCAATGAAATTGTACCTCATGCTTTTTCAAATTTTCAATTTACCCTTCAACAATTTGATTTTTATTTAGTATATTTACACTTGAATCTACAAAATAAAACGTATATCTTTTGTAACTTACTCTTATCATTAAATATAGAAAATGTTGTGTGAGGCGGTCTGGCCAAGAGCTCTGGTTTTGAAAATGCTTCTTTTATATCTTCTACTTCATTAAGTACTACCACATCTACAGATCCTAACTGAATACTAAAAAATATATCGAAAATTAAAAATATGTGTTTTAAATTCTCACTCATTATAACATCAGACAATTTTATTTCAACGTATGGAAGAAATTATAAAATACACAACACATTAAAAATGCTATAATTATACTTTATTCTACCATGATATACAAGTACAAGGTATACATTAAATATTTAATACATTCTGAAGCAATTTTAGAAGGAAATTATGTATTTATATTGCAGGATTATAAAGGGAATAGCGTTTTTCATCTATGAACATTATATTAATACGTCATTTTGTTCAGTAGAAAACGGTGTACAGAATAATAAGATAATCAATAACGTTAGCTTTATCTTTTTTAAATTCTCAAATCACTTAAAAATATAAAAGAAAAAACATTTTTGTTCCTTTTATCAAAATTCGAATTTCGCCTCATATTAATTTTATAAAGATTTTGACTTTGCATTTTACAGTCAAAGTTTTATACAAACACCAAAATATGCTTAAAAAACTTTAAATCTTCTGTGATAATGAATTGAGCAAAAAATTCTTAATCATGGGAAAATGATGATTACTATGTAACGATAAAAATTACTTTGGTGAACCGAAATAATTTATAAAAAAGTATTGTGATTACAATACTGCTCTGATTTTATACAAGCAATGCATCCATAAAACAATTAAATTAAAAAATTTCTAATAGTATACTATTTTAAAGCTATGAGTATGGCCTTAACTCAATCAAATTTTGAGACTATATTTATTATATTCTGTAAATGTTTTATTTGCTACAACACTCTTTATTTATTTCTTCTAACGTCCCTATAAATTCAGTAACTATTGAATTAAAACTGCATGAGGAAACACCCATTTGTCTTATCTTTAGCAAAAAATCAAAAATTGAGATAATATTTTTAGTAAGTTTAATGTAAAGTTAAAGCTTTTTTTTAAAAAAAATGTTTTTAATAAACATGCATGAAGACTACACGTATATAGCCCGATATAAATGTGAACTAAGTCAACATTTATGTAATACGTCTAAAATAAACGCATTGGGCTTATGATTCCTTCATGATAAAATCTAGTTATATAATCTTTTGGTGATGAGTAACCTCTAGTTTTTGGCACTTTTTAATCTTTTAATGCTAATACGTAGTTTGAGCAGCATAACGTGATTACTACATGAATTTTTAAGAAATATTTTGCTGCTTTGATTGATCCAGACAGATTTTGATTAATCTGTCTGTGGAAATAAAAACTTATTTAATGGTACATAAAAATATAGTATCATTAGATAAGTTTCTATTTTTTTTGTTAATTCTTTTAGCGACATTATTCACATATTTTATGTATTTGATTTTTTTTTATAAATGGATAAGAATTACGACTTAAACCAAAAAAATTAGCTATTCCAAAATTCTTTTTGGACACAATATGAACATATTTTGCTTAAGAATGAAAATAAAGATCAGGAACGACGACTGCTCATATTCAGACAACTAATTTTCTGAATTAATAAAAAAATTAAGTCCCAAAAATTACTTAAACTTTGTGAAAAAATATGGGTAGTTAAAGAATATATATACACACAACAATTAAAGAAAGATATAATTACACAAAATGAACAATAGAACTAGTTACTCTCTTACATAATTATTACATTCTAATGTTTATTCTCATTTAAACTTATTCTAAAATATTATGTTTTAGTCAAACTTTAATGTATAAAATATTTATTCAAGATATGTTCATCAATCAAGAAAGGTAATTACATACAAACCCAGCAATCATATAATAATTTCAATTACATTATCATTTTAAATCATTCTTAAAATTGAAAAATACAAGTAATTTTAAACATTTTTCAACAAGTTTATTCATTTTCTCAAAGTTGAAATGCATGCACATATTTTTGCGGGTATTTCAACATTGAGAAAGGGTAATGACAACTTTTTTAATTCAGTTATTAATTGTTCTAGGTTAAAGAGAATTGTAGAACCTCAAAGGATGAAAACTAACTTTAAATTAATGTGCATAAAATATATATTCTGAATATACACATAAAAATACATATATCAGTTCTATTTTCTATCACTTTTTCATAAATTATTCTATTACCAAACCCGAGCTATGGTTTTGGATTTCTCTAAATATTAGCTGTAAGAATACATAGAGCATTTTCTAGAAATTTTAAGAGAGAAATAAACTTGGAAATTTCATAAATTAACTTGAAAAACATTAAATTAGAAATAGGCCAAAATATTGCCCGATGATTAAAACATATGGAAAAAGTTATCGCTACAATAGAGAAAAGTACACTACATTAGGATTTAATCTACACTAGGCTCAAAATGTTTGAGTTCTAAGTCAATGTATCAAAATTTAATCTTTAGACTTCAACCCGAAGTATGGTAACTAAAATAGATTGCAGAGATTTATAAAAGCACTAATATATATAAAATAAATATTTTGTAATAGAGTATTTTCTTAAATAATTTTTCTATTAAGTTATGATTGACGGTAGAGAAATTACCTGAAAATTTTTCCATATTTTTCAGCTAGCTCACAGAATTTCAAATGAACATCTTTTGTTAAAAATGGCAAATATCCAACTATAGGCAATCCAATTGGACCAGGAGGAAATTTATAGCATATTTTTTTAATAAAAAGCTTTATGAAATATGTCAAAATGACAAAGCTGACGGCAATTTTGATTGCTCTGTTTATATTGAATGAATCTCCGAAAACCATGCTTGCTGGCGGAAATAACGTGGAATAAAAATATGTTTTCCGATAATAGACAAATGCTTGTTAGGTTCATTTAAAATGATATAGTTCTCTACCCTGTAGTTTTTATAAATGAAAATTTCATCTATACTTGGAAATGTTACTTCTTTGATTATTTCGTGTATTTTCTTCAAAATCTTTATCTTATTTTCCTGATAATATTCGACCTTTTAACCTTATTTGTTAACTCTTAAGGTCATATCGCTAAAAACATATAAATTTAACAAAGTAACAAATAATCCAGAATCCCGATACACACAAAATTTCAAAACAATTTACATTATGTTTACAAACTATCTTGTCACTAGAGTAGAAATTTCTTGCACAATTTAAGCAAGTTGAAATAAAATCTAGAAATTTCTCTCTTTTCTAAAAAGACAGTAATACTCTTATCATAAATTTTCTTGCTTTTTTGCTTAAATTACAAAATAATTTATTTGTGTTTACAGGTTAACAATCATGTCATAAGTAGAAAACAACAGATTCTCTTTTTAGTCAGAAAAACCATTGTTCTAGAAGGACCTGCATTTGTTAAAAAATGTATCATTTTTATATTCTTCTTGTGTGATTTGAAAAGTAAAGAGGAATGTTTCTGTTGAGATGTCAATCTCATCACTTAAACGTAGCTCAAAATTACGAGGCAATATATCATAAAGTATATCTCAAATCATTACTAATACAGTTACCGAATATGACGCATAATTATATAGATAAAGTCAACAAGATTAAATCAATGTGCAACTTGTGCTTGAGCGAGAGTTCAACTGGTTCTTTTCTGCCTGTCCTAAGCCACAGTCTGGGAAAAAGTTCGAATCAGAGAGCAGGTGTCATTTGTGGAGAGTTTAATGGGAGTTCCCTAGACCAATGTTAGAAGCTTCCATAATATATCTAATACTATAATACCAGGTATGGTTGCCAAGTCGAAAATCACCCCAGAATTAATAAACTCCGGTAAACTTGGGGTCTGGGGTTTTTGGCCACGAGGAATCGATTGGCGCCAGTTTTGAAGCGCTACGGTCGAGCAGTTCGGAGTTACAGATAGGATAATTTCAAACTTTATTAGTTCGCCATAATGGCTATAGATGGCAGCACTTAAATTTTCTTTGTCTATCTATTGCCTAATAGGTTTCAAGCGGTAACGTAAGTTCCCTTTCAAAACTCTAACTTTGTTTAGAATAGTTTACAATGGTGCATTTTAACCGGTTATCTTTTCACCAATGGTTTCACAAATTTTCTTATGGCATATATTGTTTTGATAAATCACAATTGAAAATTTAAATCTTCGAGTTAGCTTCGATACCTGTTTTCTCCGAGCGGAGGTCGGTCACCCGCTGGTAAATTTAAAGCAATTACATAAATAAATCACTTATATGGCACAAAAAGAAGCATTTTGTTCTAGACATATGAAAATCTCAATTCTGAGTCTAGAATTAATAAAGTTTACATAAGCATTCAAGCAGCTGCATATGTGTTGTGGTGTTTAACGTGTCACTTTTATAATCGGTAGTTCTGGTTTCTTTCTCCTCATGTTTGTGTTTCGGTGAGAAAATCTTGATTATTAATCAATTGAAACTCTTTTCATAACATATGAATGTTTACCAGATATTCTTTTGATATTTTCAATTATACTGTTACAGATTTCGCTCCTATTTTTTCTGATTTCGCTCCTATTCTATTATTGGCAGTTCTACACATATATTATTATGCCTTTATGTTTCAAAATTGAGTTAAAAAGTGTAATTTCTGAACAAAAAAATTATTTTGTTTCTACATAGGTGTCGAGAATCTCACTCTTATGTTATTGTTCTATCAATGTACCAGCAGAATAAGTATGAAGTAGAATATAATCATGCAGTATGATTCTCCTCTATATGAGGAAATTATTAACGGGAAATGAAGAAGAATCCTAGTAAATTTCTTCGTGCATTGTGCATGAATCAATATAATTGCTTACGATACACAGAGGTAAAATTCTGAGATTCTTCAACTCTAATCTTTAAATTCATGCATTTAATCACGTAATGATCCTGTTTTCGTTTTCTAACAAAACAGTATAACTGGGAGGGGAGTTCTTATGACAATGAAGAAATAGTTAAGCATTGATATAAAATTCTAGCTTTTTCAAAATTGTTTTTTTTATAAATAAAACTCTTAATTTCATTTTTTCTGATTTCATCCCCAGTAACAAGCTTCGCAAATATGAATAACAAATGTCGCTCATTAAAACTTACCCATAATTTACCGTAACTAAATTTCTTCACCAACATATATTTGGAGATTAATTGTTTTCGATGAATTTTTCTGGAGATAGAAAGAAATTCGTCACATTTTGTTATATTTGTTTTGTTCAAATTTTGTTTTTGCTCTTGGTGATCAATGACCATTATAGTCCTTTTAGCTAACTTTTTTTAATGAAATTTCGCAACATCAAGGAGCATATATTATTTAAATGTTGTATTTGTTGTTAAACTTAAATCTAATTTTAAAATTATTAAAAGCAAAATTAAATGTATTAATATTCCTAAATTTAAAAATTTTAAGTAAGTGATTAATTTGATGTTATATTTTCCTTTTTGAAATACTAATGCAACAATTTTACATGAATTATTCAAACACATCAGTTTAATTTATGCATATTATATATATGACATTAGATTTACTTTTGAAATTTCTTCATATTATCAGAATGGCGAATATTACTAATTTTTAAAAGAATGTTACAATATTACGAATCCTGAGTTTCTTTGGTGGCTATGTAATCTTTTAAAATCTCTGGGGTTTTTTTTTTTTTTTTTTTTTTTTTTTTTTTAATTCTAAATTGGAAAGAAATTCTTATGATTTGCTTCAAAGAAAATGTTTTATTTATTTAAAAAGTAAATTATAAACTAGTTTATGAATAACCTTATTTCGTTATTTTCTAGTGATGTTTATTAATCATAAATAACAAACTTCCTGTTGTTGATAAATGTTGCTATGGCTATAAAAATCATATAAGTTTTCAATTTATAGGCATTAATGACAAAATTAATAATTATGAAATTTTATAACAACTTATAGATCGATTGATATATAATCAAAAGGCAAAAGTTGGTCTTTTTTACCCAAACAGTTGAAAATAAGCAAATGATTTTCGAAAACAAAATATTAAGAAACTTGTTTTGTTGCTTTTAAAGATATCGACGCGTATGGAAATTAATTTTGAAATCTGAGCCAAGTTTTGAAATTATGTTAAGTAACTCAATTTGAATAAATTATAAAAGAAATTATATATAATATGATGTTGAGGATTAAGACAATTATTTAAATGCCATGTGGTGAATATGTGTTAGATGAATTGAAAACGTGACTAATGGTGTAAAAACTTCTTTTGAACGAAACTGTTGAAGATTACTGCCCGTGCCAAGTCCGCCCGTCAAGACTAGGCGAATGAAGTCAGAGAGTCTTCCGTTTTTTTTAATAGAGCACCCTCAAACGAAGGTGGAAGTACGACTTTTGGCTCATAGATGAAAGCACCATCTGAATCTTCCAATTTAAAGATTGAAACCAAAGAAGACTCATAACCTGGCTCCAATCACCCCCAGGGGTATTAATTTGGAATGGGAACATGGAGAACATTGCGACCGACATATTTTATGTGCCCTAGTCGCCATTAGTGAACACGACGGATCTTCGGCTGAGCCAGGATTCGAACTCACCACCTTTTGGTAACGAGAACGATGCTCAAACCAACCAAGGCAACGCTGCCTTGAAGATTACTTGATTGAATGTTGACTGGAAGAATTCGTGATATGTGCCTTGCTCTTGATAGATGGCCTCAAATATGCTTTCTGCAGAAACTCATGCGTGTTGTTAAATAGTATTTCAGTTTAATAATGAATTCCTTATTTGAACTCTATGAAGTTCTCACTTTCGGATCAACAGTTTGTGGTTTCAAATCTCACCTTGAGTTTTGATGTTCGTAGTGGAATTCACTTTAAATTATAGATCCCAGACTAATTAACTTCATGTGTAAAAAAGGAGCGTTGAGCAATAAACAATAAACAGGAAATACATGTATAAGCGTTCAATGCTTTGGCAGACAATATTTTCTTACATTTTATCTCGTAATTTGTCATCTGTGATATGCAAATAATATAAATGTTAATAATAAACATGTTTTACTGCTGAAATAATTTTTATTTGTACTTGATAATATTTTTTTCTCAATAAATCTGTTTATAAATCTGTATCTGTTTCTTTGTCAATAAATCTGTATCTTTTAGGTGATTTAATTTTCTGAACTTACTCAGATTATCTCATATTCAAACTACTTAAATATTTTCAACATTTAAGTAGTTTGAAATTTTCGTAAATAAACATATAGTATACAAGCAACAGTTTATTTAAGGAAAAAGCACCGATAATACATAATATGTCTTATGTTTTACTATATTGCAGAAAAGAAAATACAGAACATACTAGATTTTTATAATTAATAGGAGTTAATAATGAAAAATGTTACAATATTGTTCTATGTGAGAGAGCAAATCAGGAGAATTTCTTTCATAAATAAAAATATTCTGCTTAGCATAAATTAAAATGAACGTTCTCGCTAGACGTTTTGGAAAAATTTGCATATAATAGATAAAAAAATTTGCAATTAACTAATTTTTTTTAAATTGATTGAAACAATAAAGTTTTTCTCAGATTCATGCGAATAAAATAGTATTCAAAGCATAGCCTCCCTTTTGATTCATCTTGTTTATAAAAGATGAAAAATAAACTTTCTCAATGACGTTTGTGAATAAAGAGAAGAAGATAGGCATACATTCTCAAACTGTTTACCTACAATTGAATAATTTAAGATTTTCCTTACATTTTCCTTAGTTCCTTATCGAATTTATGTTTACAAGTCGTCACATACATGAATCGTTCAGAAGCTAGTGCAGTTAAGTCCAGAAACAAACAAATGTTTTTGGTTCATTAATTCTGAAATTGTAATTCAAAATATTCAAGTGATAAAAAAAGATCGTTTGATCCAGTAAAAGGAAAACATTTTTAAAAACTAAGAGGAATATTTTTTTTCGATAATAACCATTTAACAAAATCTAGAAAATAAATTCCAGGCTGTGAGAATGCATAAAATTCATATTTAATCACTTAATTTGATTTGAAATTTGCTGCATCAAACAAACCGTTCAACATATTCATCTTAGCATGATCTTTCTTAAGTTAACAAACCATCTGTCCCGCATACAAATCGTCATCATTTTTATAAGAAGTCACGGGGAAAGTTTATAAAACAAAGTAGATTGTTTTGCTTTCTGTTGCTTATTATCAATGTAAATTACTTCCTCTTTTAGTCAGTCTAACAGTCAGTGGTTTTCGTACTACACATATGATTTCAATGAAATTTATAGTTCTCAGAGAAAAGTGTAATATTATTAGAAATTTATAGTATAAAAAATTTACATTCCATGGTTAATATTCCATTAAAGAAAAGTATTACTGTTCAAGATTTTGTTAATAACAACATTCAATAACAACATGAGTGGCTAAATTTCAAGGTAAGTGCCCAGATGTCATTTTATTTCCTCCTGCGCAATGATTCTGCGTATTTTGATGCATAGATTGTGTAAATAGGATGATTGGGCCAGGAGTTGTGAAATTTTTTTTTATACTCAGAACAATCCATGTGATTTCGCAATTAAAAAAAAGAAAAAAAATTCTCTATCTTCTTAATTACTCATTAATAACTCCGGGCCTAATTTTCTTATCAACTTTAGTTCTTAATGTTGGGGTGGACATTTTTTTCAATCATTTATATGTTTGCTTTATTAGTCTAAGTGATTTATATTATTTTCTATTTTTTTTTTCTCAAGGTACTTATTTTCTGCTAAAATATTTTTTGTTTACTTTTTTTCTGACTACTGAATATCCTTAAATTGTCCAAAAACTTTCAATCCTCAATAATCCACTCCAATATTTCTATGTGTTTTGGGAGCAGACTCTTGTAATATGAAATATGTCTTATATTGTACAAAAAAGAAAAAAAATGATAATTATATTTTAATGAGATATTGTCTAAATAGTGCAACACAAAACTGTTTTCTTTTTTCGGCAATTAGCCCAGTTATTGACCCCTAACCTTGTTATCTTCTTATTTTATTATTATTATTATGATTTTTTTTTAATGCTCACAAATGTTTTTTTTCTTTTTCTCTCTTTTTTTTTCTTTTTCTCTCTTTTTTTTTTTCTCCCAACTTTTTTGGCTTAAGAAAATGTTTCCAAAATACTGTTATAAATATATTCAACACACTCTAATTAATCAGAATTACTTTCAATTTTCTATAATTCCTGTTACAAAAATAACCTTTTACACCACTTCCCTTTAATCGATAACTAATTCTAATGAATTATTTAAAATTTTATTCTTTTATATGAATAAATAAATATTTTACATGTTGTTTCAGCACTTAAAATTTTTTTTCGGCATGACGTCCTAAAAACTTAATATGTTCCCAAAGATTAATATTTTATTTAATAAATGTTTTCATTTATTTTATAATTATCTATATAATTACGAAAAAGTTAATTTGACATGACGCCCTAAATACTCAATTATATATATAATTTCCATGATTGTAAACATTTTAAATGTTAATTTTCTAAAAAATTTTTTAATTGTCATGACGCCCCTAGACCCTAGATGTGATCCCAATTCTTTATTTACTTAAAATATAATTAATTTGGCATAATGTCCCTTATCTCTAAATATATTAGAATAATTTCTTTTAAATAAATAGTTCAATTATCTTATAATTAATTCAAATACTATTTGGCATGACGCCTTTATTTCTCTAAAATTTCACAATAAATATTACGATATAAATAAAAGTACTAAATCATAAATTAATGCAAAAATACGTTTTTTATTTTTTATTTTTCTATTATTATTTTTTTTATTATTATTATTTGACGACTAAATTTCTTAATATATTCCATTCCAACATATTTATTTCATAATATTAATAATGAGTAAATTAATATATATATATATGTATATGTATGTATGTGTATGTGTATGTGTGTGTATATATATATATGTGTGTGTATGTATATGTATATATGTATATATATGTGTGTATATGTGTGTATGTATGTATATATATATGTATGTATATGTATATATATATTTATAAAAAAAAGGGGGTAAAATTATTTTATTTTTATTTTTTTTCCATTTACTTTTATTTATTTTTTTAATTTTATTTTTTATTATTTTTTTCATTTTATTTATTTTATATTTTTGTTACTTATTTATTTTTATTTATTTATTTATTTTTCTTTATTTTTTTTTCTATATGCGGTAGTCTGCTCTTTCAGTCTGTGCATCGGATGCGTGGGGTTGTTCACGGGGCGGGGTGTGGCATCTGGGTCACTTCCGATATTATAGTGGTTTTCTTCTACTTTACCCTAACGCTTTATTTTCTGTCCAAAGAGTTATTTTTAATTTAACACTTCAATAAGCTTGCCACACAAATGTCAGTCCACCGTAGTATATCTTGCATACAAGGAAAATCCAAATCAGCATCAAATCTCTCAACTCTGGATCTAGAGGGGTTTAACTTGTCCACCAACCTGAATGATAGCTCCAGCTTAGAGGAATCCAGACTGATCCAACCATCAGCAAGGCAATGCAAGGATGCAATTTGTAACGAGACTACAATCCCTAACCTCCTCAACAATCTCGAAAAGATCTTTACGTCAAAATCGCGGAATAAATTCTGTCTTCTTGATACCAAAAGAAACCAAGCACAGGAGTTGATAAACCAGCTAAGACTGCAACTGATAACACCAGCAACAAATGATCACCAGCCAACACCCTTAGAGGAGATAGCGGAACTTAAACAAACATTAATCCCAAACTTGACATTGCAAATTGAAAAATTAACAGGTAAAATAGCTGATCTGCAAGCCATCAAACTAAAACAACCGCAGATGCAGCCCCCTAAAACCTATAGGCACTGACATCCACATCTTCGTTAATAATTAAACAACCGGTCAGTGAAACAGTCGACATTCTTAAAAACATCAAAACGACAATAAGACCAGCTGTCATCTACAAACGAAACTCTTTTCTAGAAATTAAATATAAAACGACGAATGAGTCTCAGATCCTGAAAGATACTCTCAAGGCAAACAACATATCCGTGGAAGATAAGAGACCATCGTCTCTTAAAATTATAATTTTCAATCTTCCCAATGAGTGCATGGACAATCAAGTCGTAACTGCCATCAAAGAAGACATGTCTCTTCCTAAAGACTTCAAAATCCCAGTCTTATACAAAAGGCAAACTCTAGGCCACAATCCAAAATGGAATTACATTATTGAATGTCCAAGACCATTGGCCAGACAATTGATAAAGCAAAAGTTTATTTTCCTGGGTCTCTCTCGGCACAAGTTAGACAAATTCGCTCCAGTGCGCAGGTGCCAACAATGCCAAGACTACAGACACTGCACAGCTGACTGTAAGTGCAAAAACTTCTATTGTGGCCGCTGTGAAGGGTCACATCAGACAAAAGATTGCGAATCTTCGTATGTGTGTTGCATCAACTGCTATGAAAACAACAAGAATGGAGCAAACTTTTCCACTAAACACACTGCATATAGCCTATATTGCCCCTCCTACCATTACTACCTAAACGAACGCCTCTCTTACTGACGCATCTCACCAAAACTTCTAAGTCCGACAGCAAATTCTAACTCACCAAATTTATTATGTATCCAACAAATCAGCGACCGGCCAGTTCTCAAACAAATCTCACCAGTAGCAGAACTCTCAATGCAAAAAATGCCCCTCCCATCAAGCAACATCCCACAGACAGAAATTTAACTATGCTCACGTGTAGCAACATCAAGTGCATGCAAGCCAATCTGCAGCGTAGCCTTTCAGCGATAACTCAATTGACTTATTTCATGGCAACCAACAGCATCAACATTGGATTAATTCAAGAACCCTACCTTCTGAGAGGTGATATAAAAGGATTACCCCTAAGTTGGAAAGTCCTATACGCCAATGGTCCCAAGAACCCACGTGCAGCCATAGTCACAAATGCACCATTCAACCCAACAATTATCCTCTCAGAACGGGACCTATTAGCCATCCAAATAGATTTACAACCCAATCCCATAATTGTGATCAGCCTCTATGCGTCACCCTGTGAATGTCTTGATACCAGCCTTCAACTGCTGCAGAACCTTCTTAATAACTATGCAAGCTTTCCAGTGATCATAAGGGGAGACATCAATGCCCATAATATTCTGTGGGGTTACCCCTCAAATGACCACAGAGGCCTTCTTCTTGAAGGCATTCTGCCGCAACACCAACTCAACATCGTAAACGATCAAGACAGCCCACCAACCTTTCAGGGCCCAATGGGAGTTGGATGGCCGGTTTTAACGATCACTAATGACTACGCCACACAACTTATACAACAGTGGTCAGTATCGGATGACGTCTCTTGCTCAGATCATAAATATATCATCTTTAACATCTCATCAACGTCGGCCATAACCTTCAACAGACGGTATAAGACACTCAAGAGGCAGCGCAAATTCGTCCAAACAATCAAGCCAAGGCTGCAACATCTGAGAATAGAACTTCAAAACACTAACACCACCCAAAAGCTAGAGCAGACAACTCTCCGATTCATAGATGTTGTCAAATCTACTGCTGAAGAAGTTTTCGACATCAGAAACCCACATAAAAAATTCAATCTTGCATGGTGGTCCCCAGGTTTGCGCACCCAAAAACAAAAAACTAGGGCATTGCGAAGACTCATGAAAAGTGCTCCCACCCCAGCCATAAGGGTCCAAATGCACCAGATGTACAAGCAGCACCTGGCCAGCTATAAAAGGTCAATTCTAGAGGCAAAGCTTAAGAGCTGGTCTCGTTTCTTCACTTTGAACAACAGGGATCATGGAATTATACAGCGGATTGCAACTGGTAAGGTTTACCAACCAATGCAATTTCAGGCTTTATCAACTTCCACCAACACCAAGCAAACCACAGAAAGTATACTTAAAGATCTGCTGACAGCCACATTCCCAGCTGATGATATCACCACCGATAATCCATATCATAACAACATACGAAATCAATCTTCAACACCCACGGCCACCTCAGACCCACCGTTTGCTTATAATGAGCTAAAGCACATAGTAAAGCATCTGGTGAATTCGAAAGCACCAGGCATGGATGGGATAGACAACGTAATTGTAAAACTGATTTTTCGAGCTGACTCGGCTTTCCTTCTACAATATTATACCCGCTGTCTCTACCTTAATACATTTCCTCAGCCATTTAAACAGGGCCAAGTTATTTATTTTCTTAAAAAGAACAAGAACCCTAGTCTCCCAACGTCTTATCGGCCAATCTGCTTACTGTCAGCACTGGGGAAGGTGTTAGAAAGGTTGGTCATTGGAAGGCTTAAGCATCATCTATATAAAACGGACTTCCTCAGCCGGAATCAGTTTGGTTTTAGAAGTAACAGTTCAACTGAACATGCTTTTCAAAGCCTCCGCAACACCATTGAAGACGCACATCAAAGAAATCAATATGTCGCTTTGATCGCGCTGGACATCCAGCAAGCTTTCGATTCACTCTGGTGGTCCGGGCTACGCAAGGCACTTCAACAAACAGGGTGCCCAAAAAACATCACTTCTGTCATCTTTAGCTTTCTTGAAAATCGTACACTCATCACCATCTATGACGGAGGACGAGTCACCATTCCTCACACCAGGGGATGCCCACAGGGTTCTGTTGGCGGACCAATTCTTTGGAATGTTTATTTCAATAAGATTCTGACGTCAGCATGGCCGGACCATACCAAAGTTATAGCTTTTGCTGATGACACGCTCCTTATTGTTGAGGGCAAAACAAGGGCAGCACTCCAGGCAAACTGTAACACATCTCTCCAGCTATTTTCCATGAGTTGTACAAATCTGAAACTCAAAATTTCCCATCCGAAGTCCCAAATTCTAATCCTTCATAAGAAAACAAAGTTTCTGAAATCCAACCCAAGAATAACTCTGGATGGCACTAGTCTAAGACACACCAAGGCACTAACGTACCTTGGTGTCATAATTGATAAGAAAATGTCCTTTCTACAGCACATCAGAACACTAAAGAAGAAAATGGTCCCGATCGTTCAGCGGTTCCGATCCATGATAACAAGAGACTGGGGCGTTAAAGGCAAAATTACCAAGGCCATTTATCTCTCTGTCATG
>JAPDSC010155468.1:122168-136366 GCA_026290005.1 Latrodectus geometricus
CTCACATTTCACGGCCCATTCCCACAGTACTTCTACAAAATCCAGAGAGCAACTTCCTCCTATTGCATCTGTGGAGCTCAAGGTGACCCACTTCACTATATTTTAGAGTGCTCGGAAACAGCCCCCTATCGTCTAAAGAAGCATGCACAACAAAATAACACCGATTTTCTCAAGTTTTGCCTCGGGGATCGCCATAGCAGACAACTACTCACCAAGCTCATGTTCTATATGACTGGAAGAGGACTGAAACTGTGCCGTGACCTGAGACTAACTCCCTCTACTGATGCTGATGACGCGGGTAACCAAACCGAGGACTCGGGCGATGAATGGTAGCAACATCAGTTCTATTCATGAAACATCAAAAATAATAACAACATACAAGGATAGCCCAAAAGAACTCGCCTCTGTTCCTCAGCTTCCGACCGGCAGCCCACTTGGGCGTTATTCTGCATACACGGACTTTCTTTTTCTCCTCACCTTGTAATTTGGTTTTGTTTCCCCTCATGCTCTCCAATGTTATGGCATATAACCAATTAGGACTTGAAGCCCCTTTACCTGAACTAGGGCAAACTGCCTCCAATTTGTTAGCTTCTATTGTTTCCTATTGTTTTTTTAATTTATTTTATTATTATTTTTTTATATTAAATATTGCAGAGATGCAGATGCTCCCAAGCACCTCTTAGAGGTCTAGGGGGCTCTAGGTGTGGGGAAGACTTTACCCGTTAACCACATGGTACAGTCCGGGGTCTCCCCACACAGTCAATCAATCAATCAAGATTTTGTTACTGTGACATTATTAGAGTTTAACTTTTTTTTCATATGGTTGTAAAAAGCATACCTCAAAAATCCTGTACCAAAATTTCATTTAGTTTATTTGAAATACATATACACATACATAACACCTATGGCATGGAGCTAGAGGTCATCTCGAATATATAATATTCTTAATACTTAATATTTTTTTTAGAATCATTCAAGTTTTTAATTTAAAAAAATAAAAACCTGTACACTATATTAATTCTATTGCTTTTTAAGTTGTTTAACATAAATATCTATATAAACATAGTTGTTAAAGTTATGTAAAAATGTTTTGGAATAAGATTTCTCAACTTTAACGAGTTGTTAAAAAGTTTTGCAAACTACTTTGGACACATCAGAATGTAAAAACTGCATTCACCATAAAACCGAAATCATTTATTTAAGAATTTTTAAATTGGTTGCCCAAAAAGAAATTGGCAATGAATATCAAAAATATCTTATGTAATTTTTTTTAAATTAACATGCAAAAATTCCTCTAATGGAAGCAAAATTCCAGAAAATACTAAATGATTTCGATTTTAATTCAAGGTGGGATATCTCACTGAAAAAATTGTGAAGAAAGTTTGACTAGTTGTGCCATCTGTTAGACATATTCAGAAATACAAAAATAATCGAGAAATTTGAAGGAATGAGTAAACACCGAATTCAATTTCATGTATAAAATTTTGCTTTGTCGCATAGGATAAAAATCCGTTGGATTGGGCACAAAATCTCATAACATGCGAAATATGACATCGACTCTTGTAAGGAAATATTTTTTTAAATAATAAATTTTTGAGAAATTTTATACCAGTTTACAAATAAATTAAATACTTTATTCATATTCACTGCATTTAGGGTGTATTAAGCTAGAGCGTTGCAATTTTTGTAAAATGTAGAGTGTGTAAATACACATTAGCAGTCTTAAATTCCATTAAACTTATAATATTTTTATCATTTCACAAATACCTTTTTATGCAACTTGAAAAACATTTTTAAGTATACAAATTGGAAATTTTATTATAGATAAATTACATATTAAAATTCATTGAAAAAAAATTATATAAATGCCCGTTTTCATCTTCAATTCATCACATAATTTTTCTCATATTATCTATATGAGCTATATTTATATATCTGAGTTATATCTATATGAACTATATATGACGCCTAGATGACCTGGAAAGCACGTGAGCCAGTATGAATGGTATATAACTTGTCATGTATGGAAAATGTAAAGGATAATTCTTATGCTTATAGTGGGAAAAGCTACAGCGGTTTTCAAAGACTTTTATAGAAAGAAGATTCTGATGGCCCAAATACTCAAAACGCATGACCCTAAAACATTTTCAAGTGTTATTTCTTGAAAAATAATAGAAATTCATTAAAAAAAAATGTTAAATATACGTTATTATAGTAGTTAACAGAATTTTAAGAATTGTGTTAATTACAGCTTACAATATTTTTTTCATTGTCTTTGTGATAATTATATTATAGCAATGTCTTCCCGTTATTATAAGCCAATCTCCTAGAAAAGATATTCATATATGCCCTTCCTAATTGCGATTTTTAAATTTTCAATAATTTCAGAAGATCCAGGAAGAAAGAATTTAATGTTAAAAAAATAATTTTAATAGGCTTTAAAAATACAAAAAAAAAACTTGAAAAATGTAGCTAACGAGTATGCACGCGACAATTGTAATATTAGCATAAGATAATAAAAAGGAGAATCTCTTTTATCCTTTAACGGGATCATTAATTAATTCACTAACCAGAGTTAAACGAGGTTTCTGGGTAAAGGGCGAGTTAAGTCATGAAACGTTATTCACCACGACAAAAGCAACGATTAACTCGCCTATGTGGATCCCTAGAATAACCCTACGATTTCGGAGTGTTAGCACCGAGTCAAAGCCTCCTAGAAAGAGAAGGAGCCTTTCTAGGAGGCTTTGACTCGGTGCTTCTGCCTTTCTAGGAGGCTTTGACCGAGTCAGCTAGCTATGGCAGACTTAAGCGATATGTTTGTTGACATTGATGTGCAAGATTGCTAGCCAATCAGAAGCCGTCTTAAATGTCGTGTTCAGTTAACTGCGAAGTTGTTTTACACGGGAATTTCCCCGCTTCGTGATTAAAAATCGGTGAGTCATGCTAGAGTTGAGTTATATCCGAGATAGGCTACACTCAAGTTATCCCGTGTTTGGTGAAAAACACTAACTTTTACAACTGAAATATAATTCTTAATAGAAAGTTGAAATCAACATTACCAATTACATTCAACCCATATAAAAAAAGGACAAACTATTTGGGATCGAATTTTAAATTACTTTTAAATTGTTTCCCGGTACATAATAATATCCTGTCAATTTTTTATGATATATTGAAATCAATCATAAAGAAAATCAGGGAAACGTCTTTATATTAGTGGTTGGATTATATCCTGATCATTACAAACATATCTATCTCTATCTTAGTCTAAACAATTAGAGGGAACTTGGAGTTAAAATTTGAAAATATTAAATTAAATCTGACCTAAAAATATAGATGGTTATCAAAATACTGGAGTTATTATGATGTGAGACCGATTTTGGCGAAGTACACAGCTTGTATTCATGTATGTGTTGAATAGATTTTAAAGGAACATGGTACCATTCTTCATGGGGTTATTGTGAAAGTATTGGGAGAGATACCGTTAAAGGATATCGATTACGTATTGAACGCTTTAAGATAGTCCATTACGATACAATTATGTTCATGTTTGGTGACAGTGTAGGCCAAGTTGGGTATTTAATCTCAATTTCGTGTTCATCAAACCGTGATTGAACAATTGATGGATGGGTTGATTATCACCTTGGAAAACTTAATTTCTTTCAGGAGACAAAGTTTGCATCACAGGATGTAAATGTACATTTAAAATTCTCTTTATTTCAACATGGTCACACTTTTCAGAGTCACGATTGGTCCAGCAGAAAGCCACGACAAGGTTGCCCTTATCATGACAGATATGTTTTCATGTTTTCAATTGGAAAGTGGCAATTACGAATATATGCTTCTGTATTTGTCCTGCAAACGTGCATTCATCCTGTCATAGACAAAAAATGAAAAACAATTCTTTAGTCTATATTACTTTTCCCGCTTATCAATTGACCAGATTTTGTGAGTGCGAGACACAACTGTAGACGACGATTAATATTAACATCCATGACAAGTGACTTTGAAATTGCTATTTTGCGGTAAAAGCTTTGTATATTAGATGGTGTCTTCTAAATATAATCATTGGAGAAGGAGAATCCAGATACTAATGAAGCTCTGCATACGCTTTTGTTGCACACACACACACACACAGAGAGAGAGAGAGAGAGAGAGAGATGTTCCTTTTTCAAACATTACAATTCGCTTCAATATCCTTTAGTCTCTTTCACTGAGCTCCTCTTTCCATGCACTGATTTGATTTTTTGAGCTTGTTTTGTTGCGCTGTGTGTAAACTGTCATGACTATAGACACTGTTTCTCTAGAAATGCCTAAAAGTTGGGTAGTTTTGGTCACAATCTTGTTCCAGGAAGACGGGCTCTTACAGTTTGGTCTCTTTGAAAATCTGAAAGTTCTGATATTTAAAGGTTTCGAAAAATCTAAGACATACAGAGATTTAATAAAGCAACCACAATGTAAACATTTCCATTTATAAAGAACTGGTAACTATAATTATTTAATGCTTACAAAGCACAATCTAAAATATCACTTTTATTTACAGTTGTTTCCATTATTTTGATAGCTTCCTGTGTGTTTATTAGTTTAAGAAGAGATGAATGTAGTTAAAATAATAAAATATGTAGCTCTATGCCTAGACGTCTGAAAGATGTTGAAAACTAAAAAATATATTATCAAATTTTATTCAACTGAAATATACATTATTTATTCATCGTTATTCTGGTAATTTTTTAAGTGTAAGATGATGTTTGTGGATCAATTTTTTATTACATTTTAAGTATAATTTTTATAAAAATTTGTGCTATTATTATTATTGCAAAATTTACATTTTAAAATATCTACTGTAGTTTTGTGAAAAAGAATCAATAAATATTATAAATAAATCATTCATGTGACCTAAGTTTTACCCATATATATGACAAGATTCTATTACAATTCATGAGTATTTTGAGAGGTATACAGTCCTATTTTTAGTACTGTTTGTACAATATTCTTTAATAATAAAGTTTACTACACAAAGTCTTAATATAACACTGAACATTGATTCCCTTTTTTCTTCATCGATATGTGTTTGCGGTATAATTCTCCGTTTTTATGTCAAATGTCTTTGTCTCTTTCATTCCTATTGAAATTGTCAAGGATTCAAATTGTTATATCATTAATTAAATAAAGGAAAACAATATTTTTCTCCTTAGCAATGAACAGCAAATTGATATTCAGTAAATTTTGTTATTTTCTATGATTTGTGTTTCATAATTTCATTTATATATAGTATATATTAAATAGCAAAGCCAATTCCTAATTTGAAAGACTGTTTTGGCATTCCGTTAGGTTAAGCAATTTCGAAAACATCGCCGTTTTTCATTTTTTATATGGTTGCTATCTCTCTATTAGGGAAAGTTTATTTTCACCCATCAAAAACCTTTTACCTAATTCAGATATTTACTCATAAACATATTTCTTATTCACAGTTAGTTCATCATTATTTATTAATTTTGTTTGTAATTCTTTTGGTGACATAACTAAAATGCCTCCGATTGAGAAAAATTTTGCATAATTTATAATTATAGAATTCCTAAAATTAAATTCCTTTCATAATAAACATATTTAAAATGTGAAATATTTTACCTCACTGGAATTTTATTATATAATTTAATTTTTATTACACTACATTGAAATGCTTTATACATATTATATTATATTAAATACAGATACAATATGAATCTCAAGATAGTTTTAAAGCAATGAAATTTACAATCGTACTTAAAACCAAGAAACATTATATTAAATTATATTTTTCTTTCATTAATCAAAATTTCTAATAATCAATTTAAATTTTGATAAAAATTTAATCTTATCTGTTGTTAAATTTCATAGAAATTTTAATTGAATAATGCCGACTTGCTTTTAAATCAGCAAATCTTATCTTTAGACTGATAAGTAGTATTTTTTTAGATTTTTATGACATCATAAGAGATAGTTGACGACTTTTTACAAATGTAACTTACATTGATAATAACAAATAAAATTATTATTTTTTCTCCACAATTTTTCTTACCTTTCGTAAGATTTTAGGCCTTTAAGAACTCGATTTTGTATTGTCAAATGGAAAGGAAATGATTTCTAAAGGAAATATACCAGTGAGTTTATCATTATTATTTGATTGAATGATTTTTCAATTTCCATGCTTTATGTGTTACATAAAATTTCTTTTTAATTTTTTTTGTCATTTTAATGATTGTAATTAAATCTTCTACACTTAAATTATATGTTATTTGATATCTTTATGTAAAAATATATTTGAAATTTAAAGACTAATCTGTTTTGAAATCAAATAGTTTCCGTTTTCTGTGAAAAAAGCTTAAACTTAACTTAATAACATATGATTGTTTAAATATAGTTTCCTTACCCCCCCCCCACTGAAATGCATTTATTAAGTTTAAACTTTGTGGATAGAATATTTATTGAATCAACTTTTCTCTGATTATATATTTCACTTTTATTTAATTTTCTCAAAATATTTACATAATTTAGTAATAAATTTATTTATTAAAAAGGTCATTAATAGAAAAAATGCTTGAAGAGTGTAATTTTTGCTGATAAAAGCTCTAAATGCTTATTAATCCTTTAAATTCTCGAGAAGGTTGGATAATAATCATTTGATCAAAATAATCACACAATTACTATGAACAATTCTCATGAATTTACTAAAACTTATTTGAAAAAAACAAACTAAAGTATTTCTTTAATGTTAGTTATTGGAAAATAGGTTTAATAATTAATTTTAATTTTAGTTGTAATTTTAATTGTTGTTTTGTTAATTCCTAATATGATTTCTTTCAAATGATTTTAAAACATTTTCTATGTATATTTCTATATTTCTTATTTAGAATTTGAATATTTAGTACATGTAAATAAAATGAAACTCTTTTACGAATAGGATGTAGTAACAGTAATAAAACTATTGCTTAATTTATAACTCTTTGTTCCTTTTTCAAAAGAAATGCTTAAATTAGGCTTGGTAAAGCAGTTTAAATTTGATTCCAAACCAATATCTTCAAGGAAATGACTCTTCAGAGTGGAAGATTCCTGGTTTGATTCTAGCCACTTATGATTAAAATTAAATGAATATTGGGCTTCAACTTCCTCCATGCAAAACTATTGGGCTGAGTTCTTGAGGGTTTTCAGATTTTTTGCTCTTGATACATGAATGCCACCTTTTATAACTGAAATAATAGTTTAAAAAGTCATACGTTCAAATATTTTAAGTAAGATACACACGTGATAATTGCATGATGTCTTATAGCTGTATGATATGTTACATTTGATAGCTGTTTGATACACATATGATGGATAACTTAAGGATATTGTGTATCATACATGATACCTGTATAATGCACAAAATACGATGAATTTAAAAAATTGGTTGTGAGAATATATTCAAATTAATTTTTATACCTTCCTAAAAGGAGCGAATGATAATACAAAAAATAGAAACAGAAAATTCTCTTTTAGATCTTCAGGATGAAATTTAAAGAAATAATAATATAATTAATCAAGATAAAATCAGACATATTCTGAAAATTTTGCTGTTAATAACATTTAAATTACTAAATTAATTCAGGGAAATTAAGAAAAAATTATCACTTGAAAAGTTTTGGATAATCAGTTATTTTATTTTTTAAAAGATTTTTTGACAAATAGAAAATTAAAGTATAAATACAATAAATATTCAACAGCCAGATTTCGATAATATGTAGAAAAAGAATAATTTATAACATGTAGAAAATATTGAGCAATGTTAGGTGGCTTATAATATATATTTCTTATCTTTTCATCGTACTGAGCCGCAATGATAGTAGATATAATAAATGTAGATAATTGCTTGTTTTATTGGTTAATAAAATATTCAGAGATCAGTTTTAAGGTTGTTTTTAACCGTATTTTTTTTTTTTTATCTTTTTGGTCTCTCGAATCAGAAATATAAATATATTTTTATATTTGAAAATTAAAATTCTAACATATTTTAGGATTAATGAGTTTTTACTGATTAGGTGAGAATTACTTATTTATTTTTTGTGTCAAGAAATGTATAAAGCATCATTTACAGTCACGATATAAAAGCGCTCTGTAAAATTCTGCTTCAATCTTTTAATTTTAAAACGCTGATGGTTATTGTTACAATAAAAAATATGTTGAGGTGTATTAAATGATGGTACGTTACAATACAAAATAATTTGCAGTCAATCTAGAGAAAAACTTAAATGTTAGAAATCATATTTGTAAACTTAAGCGAAATCAGGGAAAAGTCAGTTTTAAAGTTGTAGAGTAATAGCAATTTGATAGAAAACGTCTTGATTACAGAAATACGAAAATGGATTCCTGCACAATGTAAATTAGTTTGTGTACGACTTCCAACTCTGTTATGTTAGGCAGCATGTCATAAGAGAGTAACGTTGCTAAACATATTTGCCGTCGGTGTTCAGCTCTCTTTCAACCATAATACACAGCTTTATTCTCGAGTGAATCTGACAAGTTGCGTGACGTAGCTGTACTTAACTGCACAAACTATTGAACTATGATCCTATTTTCGTATTTCTGTAATCTTGTTTTTTCATTAAATGGCTGCTACTCTACAATTTCGCTTAACATTCTAAACAAGATTTCTAACTTTTAAGCTTTTTTTCTAGATTTGTTGTAAACCATTTTGTATTGTAGCATACAATCACTTTAACGAATCTCAACATATTTTTTATTATAACTATAACAATCAGTGTTTTATACACGTCCTTTCCTTCGCATATCTAAGTTGAAAGAGTCATGTGGTAATAAATAGTTTTTCCGCTCCACAATTTTATAATTGATTTTTTTTTTTTTTATTTCTTTTAGTTTTCACAATTGGACTGCTAACCATAACATTTATTGCTAAAGACGCTACAAATCATTCCATTTCATTGCAAATAGCACCTTTAATATTATTGAACACACCCCGTTTAATATCTTTTTTTATAATTATAACCACTTGTGGTGCTTCAAAGTTATAGGGCTACAATGTCTTGTAAGTACCTGTATCTCTAACCCCAAACTATGATCATTCATAATATTATATTCAATCACTGATTGGTAATAATGGAATAATGATATTACATATTTTTATTACAATGAAACATTACTGAGACAAAATTATTTTATATATAATAATAATTATAATACAAATATTTTTGAAAATTATTCATTCTTCATTCAGTATTTTATCAAGTATATTCATTTTCAACGACCTCTTATGAACTTTGAATTTGGAGAACTTATATAATAGTATTTATATAATAGAGTATACTTTACCAAAGTAAAGAAACAAAAATCTTCGAATAAATTCTTACCATATTTTGAAAGAGAAATTATCATTATGATTCACGCTTTTACAGAATTAATTCATTATATAACTTGTAAAAAAAATACACACAAGACAATGTGTTTAATTTAGATAATTATCCTTAAATAAAATATCCGACACAACATATTCATAATATCAGATTGATATAATTGCGAAACTAAATCAAACTTTTTGCACGTGACTAAAGACAATTCCGGGGATCTCAAAGGAAAAAGGTTATTGTGCGAAAAGAGAAAACTGATTAGTTTCATATCTCTAAAAATCCATATCATATTTCCCGAATGAAATTATGTAAGCTCAGAATATTCATCAGGAGTACAATATTGTAATATCAATGTTTTAAGTAAATATGAAATGGATTTTAAAAATAGCAAAAGGAATTAAAAGCGTTATCTGTAAATTGAAAGAAATTATTATTTAATATGATTTATTTTTAAACTTTATTAATTTTAAGAAAGAAATCCTGTTTTCGATAAAACTTAAATCATAATTTTCTCCTTTCCTCAGTGGTTGTAAAGGATTTTAATTGCAATCTTGCAATTTGAAATTGATGTGATGATGAGTCATCAGTTACCTAGTGATATGTCCACATTCAGCAAAATGCAAGGTCTTGGAATAGATTTAGTGTATTGTTGAACAAAATGAGATGCATGTTGCATTTCTGTTTTCTGCAAGCTAAAATAAAGGGGTGGATTCTTCGATGTTTTTCTGTATTTTCTATATTGCGACATATTTATATGATCTTCTATCTAAGCAAGATCTTCTCGAAAGGTAATGCACAATGGATATTATAGTTCATTATTATAACCCTTTTTTGTTACATTGCCACTGTGGGGAATCAAAGTCGATAAGTTAAATAATTTAAATAAAATGCGGTAAGCAGTAGAAGATTATATTTTAGCTAATGATGTCTATTTTGTGGTGCCTAACGGCATAGTAGTAGCGTCTTAAGCTCCCAACGGACCTGGGCAAGATCGACTACCTTTTAGTGGATGGATAAAATTAATCACCAAACATGCTTAAGAACTAAGCAAACTGAGTTTTTTTTTTTTTTTTTAAAAAAAACCCCAAAATTTTAAAAAAAAAAAAAAAAAAAAAAAAAAAAAACTACACCGGGTGTTTCGGGTTAGGTTGATTACCTAGCCCAGGCATATGCTTCTCACCACAGAGTCCTAGGTCAAGAAAACCGATATAAGCACAGCAGGACTTGACCCCTCGACCTGCTGTCGTACCACCGAGTTTAATTTAGTTTAAATGAATATTTTTTTGCAGGAATATTAATTTATATTTTGTATATTTACCGTCGGAAAAGCAAAATTTCACATTGTAATACTAAAAATTGAAAGAATATTAAATTTACAGCCAACTTTGTAGCACTGTTTGTATTTTCATGACAAAATTCACTATCAAATGTTTTCTATCGAAGAAAAAAGAAACAATGTAATATCTATTTACCAATTCCCATTAACAACCAAAAGTTTAAAAATTTTCCTCAAGGACAATGAATGATATCACGTATCAGTCTACGCCATTTTCTGACTGATATCTATTTAATTTCAGTCTGTTAAAACAATGTTTTATTTTTTTATTATTAAAATGTCATTTTTTATTATAATTTATTTATTATTAAAGTTGTTAAAATGGCATGTGAATTTGTATGTTAAGGTATGTCCGATAATCAAAGTTTACCAACGATTGCTTTGAATTATATTTTTAATAAAAATTGTGTAAATTACTGATATTTTCAAGTTGCAGAGCTAATAATCTAATAGTTATAAACTGTTATAAGGCATTTGTAGATCTGCTCTGTCTTTGTCTTTTGGAAGTACCTTTTACAGATAGTGAGGCATATTCAAGAGATTTAAGGAGAAAACTTGGTAAACTCCAAAGTACCCAGAAAAATGTGGACACAGAAGGTTGAAATGCAGCACTCATCTTCTGATGTTCTATATTGCCTGGGGTCCAACGCAGAATCACCCAATTCAAAGAGTGCTGTTCTATCATTACGTCTCAGTTAACCAAAACTTCTGATGTCAAAAGAAGAATTAGTTGAGAATTTTTTCCAATATTTAAACCAATTATAAGTACAGAAATTGGCCGAGGGAAAGAGATATACTTAAAGTTAAGAACAAAGACGTCTACAAAATTTATATTATTTAGTCTAATATTCAAAATGAGGAAATCACTTACAATTCCACCAAACTGTTAACGGAAGCAATTGTGAAGCAGTTAATTACAGCACAGAATTTTTTAATTTTTTCGATTTTTTAGCAATGCCACCGTACGTATTGCAATTGAAAATCGACTTGCCAATTGTCATTATGAGCGATTCAATCACCAAAGCTTTCAAACGGTACACTACTTACAGTGAAATTATTAAGGAGCAACGTCATAAAATCAACCATGTTGCTGTTTTGTTCCTTGGATACAAACGTTTCTTTTAAAAAAAGTGTTTTTTGCAGTTATATATCTTTATAAAGTGTGAAAGCTTGCTTTTTAAATTTTCCAATAATATGATGGAATTTTGTACATAGTGAACTCTCCCTGTTGTATTTCGAGTATTCTCATGAATCAAAAAAGACGATGCAAATTGTTTTTAACTTAATTTATAAGTGTATAATATCTAGTAGAAACACGCGCAATCGTGGAAACGGCACAAATTGTCATTAATTGTAAATTAATGTGCAATTAATAATTGAAGACCGATTAATATGGAATTACCATTTTATGTAGGTATTCATATTCATCCAACAGAGAACAAAATTTTGATGATACATTAAATCATTTTCTATGGAAAAGAAAACTTGACATTTTAACTCCCGGTTATAAAAAATAAATACATTTTATTATACTTTTGATGAAATATCAGTTCTTCAGTCTTGAACTCAAAAATTCGGCTTAAGTCGCTAAAATGGTCGTTTAATTCAAAAGTGTGTGTGGCTTGTTGGTGGATGTATGCTTAAGCAAAATATTAGTTCATTTTCTTGACATCGATACCTTTTCAACTGTCAATTCATTTATTTAGATCAATTAGAACATGTAGAACAAGTAAGAACTCATTGTGAATTATTTACCACTTAAAAGAGGTGAAATAATGGATTTTATTATATACTTTGATTTACAATTTATTCCTTTCATATTTGTGGTAGAAAATAAATTCAAAGAATAAGCTTGAGGTACACGCCACACTACGACAGAAATAAAATTCAAGTCTAATAAATCAAAAACTTCGAGCATAATCAATCAGACGCTTATGTATCATGAATAATAGGAAACAGGGGCTCAATTCTTACCTACCCCCCCCCCATTTTAGAGCTAAAATGCAGTACAAAATACTTAATTATTGGATTTCACATTTATCTTACTACGTGGATATACATTGATTGTCTGTGAAATATTATCTCATTTATAAGATGCTGTTGATTAACACGAAACAGATAGTTATCTGCCTTCATGTCACGTTTTGTTTCTAGACAAAACAATCATTTCACTTACTACCGTTCTCAGAAGCATTGAAAAGCGACATAGAGAAAACAAACTGGTGATCTGATTGTAAAAATGACGTCATGTATAATAAATTAAGATGGAACTGATCAGAACATTTAATATTTCCAACTCATCCAAAAACACGTGCGTGTTTTTATGTTCCAATCCACATTATGCATGACAAACGTTTCGTATTTTCGCTAAATATGGAAATGCTTATAAAATATTTTAGAATTATATTTATATTAATTTTGGTCACTTTTCAACGTGTTTTATAATAAATATCAGATGATTGAGAGATACCTGTGGTAATTATTTAGGAGAAAACCACATACAAAAGATTTAAGTAGAATTATTATGAATGATTTTCAAAATGAAGTTTATGATTAGATGAATAAAAAGAAGTTGTCGTTAATTAAAAAAAAAAGATACATGAGAATCAAATTTACCGAATTTCTTAGAAAAATAAGTTTAAAACGAATAAAGAAACGCATATTTTAGGCAAAAGAAAAGTTTAAAGCAAATTTCTTTAGACATTTAACCAAAAATAATTCACTGATGAAAATATGCATAATCTAGTTGTAATTTTTCTATATTTTCAGTTTCTGATTCTTGATGCTAGTAACACAATAAATTAGAACCTCGAAAGTTACAAATTTATTTACAATTTTTATTTATTTTCCAATTTTTTCATTGCTACAATGATACTAGCTGCCGAAAGTAAAATTATTTATTAGACATAAAAATGTTTTCTTGAAAATGAGACATATTTTACAATGCTTATTGTAATTTTAATCTGAATTCTTTTTAATGATATTATTATAGCTTGGAAACTAACTCATTTGGGATTCAAATTATAAATACTATTTCATTAATAAGCATTTGAAGTAGTGTCATCAAAAACACCATAAATTACTCCGTTGACAGTATCAGACATTAGGAAGTTATAAAATCTCTTCATGGGAAAATCAATGAGCTCATTTAATCTGATTGCTTACTATGATCAAAATTTACTCTTATTATTCAGGATCTTCAAAAATTTAAATTTTGCATGAATAGACAAAATTTAAACTATTTAAATATATTTATGTTCCTTTAGTTAACAATGTCCTTGGATATTTCTGTTACCATGTGTTGCGAATTCACTGGCAATGTTTCCGCTACACATGTACTTGAGAGAACTGAAGTGGACTCAAGTGGCAACTCAAGTGGGAACTCAAGTGGTATATAAGTGAGAATCACAGACTAAGATCCTAGTCTGTGGAGAGAAAGTAACGAGCGAGTGTGCGCTCCAAACTTATTTTCAGATGTTTTTGTG
>JAPDSC010155482.1:0-10151 GCA_026290005.1 Latrodectus geometricus
TTGTTTTTTGTTGATTTATACATGAGATCAACAAAATACAAGTCAAATAAAGTATTCAACGCTTGGAAATTCTTTTTACTTCGAGATGCAAAACTATGTTTTAGGCAACGAAGAATTTTAATGCAGAAATGGCCTGACGCCACATTATATCACATTATATTATACTGACCTGACATTATATCGATAACCATATTTTTACATGGTTATCGATATAATGTCATAAATTATGTTGATTGCATTCGTATTTGGGGATAATACAAAAATGTAGGTCTGTTTTTTCCTTTATACACCGTCATAGTGACCCATCACCAATATTATGATGTGCAATGTCACTGGGTACAGCTTCGGTCACCTCTTGTTTTCATTAACAGTGCTTTGAACAATGGATGTTCATTTCTAATGAATTAAGATACGTGGCTCTATCCTATATTCGAGATTTTAGAAAAACTAAGTGCAATAAAATACCATAATCTTAAAAAAAGTATTCGACAACTTGTTGCTAAGCTTGTAAGGATATTTATAAATAAATATATTCAGTTGCTGAAGTTTTGAACCTGCATGGATAGCTGTACCTAAAGATGTTATCCAATTCTTCTTAAGCTTCCTTAATCTCTGACGAATAATTGTTATTTCGACAAAAGTTGTATCACTACGCGCGAATTAATTCCCATAAATGAAGGATTAAAGATCATCCTCCACGGGACTAAATCTAGTGACATTTGGATTCTTGAAGACAGTCGAAGCTCGATCCAATACCTACAAGACTGGAGTGGAGTGTGCGACTTTGTGGGCATGCAGATAATCACCCATCTTAAAAATCTTGCCAAGGGTAAAGAAGTCCACTTTCAGTGGATTCCCTCCCATGTTAACATCCATGGCAACGAAGCTGCAGACTTCTTGGCTAAAAGAGGTTTTTCTGAGTTGCCCAATGGGGACTACACACTAACTTACAAAGAACTTTTCGCTATAAAGAAAAAAGAAGTGAAGCAAGTCTGCTTCGCCCCTCCCTGGTTTAGCATTAAGACTCCAGGGGGCGCGTTGGATTTCGGGACTGACAGACATGATCAAACGGCCATCTCGAGACTTAGAAGTGGACATCTGAAGTGCATGACGTTCGACTCTGGGCACATTGTCTTTTGATTGTGCAATAAATGCAATCTGAAACCAGTTTCCCCTGATCACATCCTGGATTGTTTGGGGTTCACTCTGACAGATGTTCGCGCAAATCCACTACTGGTGCTCGACTTCGCTAGGCTTCATGGTGTCATGGATTTGATCTAGCTGATGCTAGATCTCTGAGGGATTGGAAACTACAACAAAAGTTGTTATCTGAACAATGATGTCTTAGGATCTATGCTTCTAAATTTCTCAAAAATTTGATCAGTTGTTATTTCAGAGTGACATACTTCATCAATAAATATCATTTTCATTTTTTGCTGATATAATAATTTTAGTAGCATATACCACAGATAGTTTTATTTAGAAATTGCGTACTGGGGTGATCCTTTCAGTGCATTCATTTCAAATATTCGCAAAATAAGTAGTTTTGTTATAGAAAAATACGTAGATTTTGGAGAAAAGCAATAAGTTTCACGTTTATAAAACTAAATGTTTTAGCGTTGTGGCACTTCTAGCTATGTGACGTTTATGTTGATTTAAAAAGTAAACTATTCTATTGTAGTTTCAAAAAATGGATATTTAGTACCTGAATGTTGGTAAAAATATAGTCAATAATAGCATACATGTTTAAAATTATTCCAATTTTAATTCCAGTTAAGGAGATTATACAGAAAGATGAATATGTTTTATAGTCCAACTCAATTATATTAAGATTATAATTTTAATTAAGGGTTGCTAAATCTTAATTTTCGTGTGTAAACTCAAAATCTAAAGGCTTCAAATGAATTACAGTTTTCTGTAATTATATTTTTAGTAAAATTACAAATTTCTTCCATCCAAATTTACGTTGTTTGTGATGTTTCCTTGATATATGGTAATATTATTCATGAGGGCTTTTAATAATAATACATAATTTTTTATTTATTTCAGTTATTTTCTACTATTTTTTATATTTTGAAAAGGTTATTGGATATATATGTGAAACATTTTTTTCATTTTGATGAAAGTTTTCCAATTAAACAATCCAAGAAGTTTATTTCTTCCTTTGCAATTCATATAAATAACAAAAATTAATTAAATATTATATAACCAGTTAAAAAAGAAAAATTACTAAATGTGATGATCTTACCAAAATAACAAATTCAGTTGATAAAATATACTCATTTTTAGTAGGATATTATGTATTGAATTGCTTCAGGTAATTAGAATAAAAGTAGGATTTTTTAAAATGAAATTAAGAAATATTTGTGTAGAACAATGAATTGCTTATAAAGACAAAGAAAGTTACAGATTGGAAACATAGTTACAAGCATTACAAAAAGTATACATTTTTTTTTATCAAAGTAAGAAATTTTTTATTTTTGGAAATCAAAGTCACAAACAAATAAGGAACATTAAAAAATCTTTTTGAATAAAATAAGAAACGCTAAACATAAAACAATTTCGTGCATAATTTTGTAAAAAATTTTATCATCTTTAAAAGCAAGAAAAACTAGCAGCATTTATTTTAATTTCTTCTACATCAGTTAGGCCCTGGTACTCCAATGATTATCCTGATCCCGTAATAAGAGTAATACCATTGAAGAGTTATATTAGAGAAATGGGGAAATACTACCATTCAAAGTTACATATAGATTTAAGATACTTCGTTATGTGAATGGTCTTCCAATACCAATCTAACACTTCTCTAGATCCATTACCCTAGCTCAAGTTCATTAGGACGGTAAGAATAGTGAACACGTTTCAGTTACTGTGTGTACATATTGTTAAATCTATTGTGCTTTGAAAACACTCTGCGGGTGCTATTTACGCATTTTTGGATTTATAATTATGGCATTTTTAAGGAAAGAAAACCTCTACAGAATTTAAAATAAAATTAAATTGAAATTACACCATGAAATTTATTTTCTTTCTTTATAATTTTTTATTTTTCTATAGGTTCATACGAATTTTGTAAATGTATCAACAAAATTTGTCTTACCATTTTTACCATCATCATCATAGAAAATATTACATAATATTTTATAGAGTTTATTTACATAATATTTACTAGAGTTCTCATTTACTATTATAAATAAACATTTTCTTTGATTCAAATTCAAAATCAGAAATAATAATTTTTATATAGTTTAAAAAAATGTATAATACCTCCAAAAATTTGAAACTATTAAATTAAGATAATGTATATGAGCACTGAAATATTGTTCAATATTCACCATGTCTTATTCCGATAGCTTGGTGATTCAATTGTTGCTTTCGACTCCAGAATGTTTTAGGTTCTAGACTTGATTCCATGAACAAACGTGAAAATCTTCAGAATTACTGGGCTTATTTACTTTAGAAGTGATGTAGTTTAGTGTAGAAAGAGTATGCCTGAACGCGTGTTGAACATGATTCAAAATTTCGTGGTGATTAACTTATTTAAAGGATTCTTTTGACAAAAATTGGCACTCTAAATTGTATTATTCATTTAACAAATCTAATCTAATTATCCCGCAAGTAACCCGTTACTTCAAATTTTTCATTTCTTGGTGTTTGAAATGTTATGTGGAATCCTTATTTGAAAAGTTTTTGTTCTGAAACATCAAGAATATATCAAATTTAATTTACAAAACTATTTTTATTGTTGTTGTTTTAATCTTGTTGTTTTAATTTTTATTTTAACAGCTGAAGAAAAAGAAAATATTTAAAATTTAAGATTAAAAAATTAAAATAATTATATATGTTTTCCTGATAATATTTATTACGTCACAATCCTTTTGTGTATCTTAAATTATCGCGTGGCCTTTTTACTCATGTGAAAGAAATTATATTCCTCCTAAAATACACAATGAACAATTTACGATAGTTAAATTAGGTTATGCTTTGTTGAATGTTTTTGGTAGAACGTAATTATCTATTGCATTTGGCTGAGAAAATTAAAACCTATGAATAAATCATTAAGGCTTAATTTCTGTGTGGTTATGAATTTAAATAATATGAATGGAAACATAAAGATATGCAAGCGATGGACTGTATAATTAGACTGTGAATCAAACAATGTATTCATGTCATTAAAAGGAAGTTCATTATGAGTTTCCACAGAAAATAACTAAATATATATCTGCAAAGTAATTTTAATTACATAAATCCCTTTATGCCCAAATAATGATTATATGCACAAAATTACTAAGGTCAATTATGAATAATATCGTTCAAGTATATCTAACAGTGATATTAAATAATTAAAATAAATTATTATAATATAGTTTGAATAAGGAAGCTATTCTGTTAATGCTATTTTGTTAATAGACATAACAATTATTGAGATCCATAATAATAACTGTATTTTTGGAAGTATCCCTACATCTTGAAACTTTTGATGAGAAAGAGTATTCTTGTTTTATTCTTTGCTCTAGAAAACATATTCTAGACATGATTTTTTAGTTTTTGATCAGGTATGTGATATGTTAATCTGGTATTTAATATTTTATACTAAGTATTAAAAATTTACTAGTTCTATGAACATTAAATTTTAGAATGTGATTTATCTAATTATGCATAAATAATATGCAAGAAAGCCTTTTTTATCTGAAAAAATCTTTTAAGCATTTATACTGTAATATTTTATAAAACAATTTATTCACCAGTGAATAAAATTACACTCATCTTATATTCACATTTAAATTCTATATATTTTGTTAACGATACAGAAAGCATTTTAAGAGGGATTGATTTTAGGAAACAAAGTTTACAAACTGATTACAATGTAATAAAATAACCAACAAATAAATTTTATCAAAAAATCATAGAATATAAAAATCTCTACTGTTTATTTATATATTCCTGTTTTAAATTTCAGCATTCTTGTTTTTTTTAAAATTAAGTAAACATACAGGCTTGCTTATATGGTTATTATTTAATAATCATTAATAAGTAACTTAAAAGAAAATTTTGAAAATTATGAAGACAATATAATGATTTAAAATGTATAATCTTCCATAATTTATCTATCTGTAAAATTTTTATGGGTAATAGAAACTTCTGTTTTGTATTTAATTAATACTAATTAAACTTTCATACAGTAAGCAAAACTCAAATGAATGCATTCTTTCTGACAAACTCTTTTTTTCTTAATAGAAAGGTCTGTTAACAGTTTCCATGATTAGGCATTTATTTCAATTGCAGGAAAAAATCTGTTAACTTAATCAGAGGATATATAGGCTGACATATAGGTATACATTTACCTGGACCTTTATCCTCAGTACTTCTAGATAAAGGCTAAAGAAATACTTCAGCATTTGCTGTGAGGTTTACACTTAACAATAAATATGATTGTGAAACATTTGGTATTATTCATTCGCTTACCCAAGACTGTTGTATGCTCAGGTGAGAATTCAGGTGAGGACCTGGGTTCGAATCCCGGCTCGGGCATGCTTGTACTTTCTCTTTTTCTTTCTCTCTCTGTATTTCTTGTCTTTTCCTCAGATGATGGATGAATGTGGCCTGTCCTATTAACGGGTTTGTGGAGGTGTGGCGTGGGCGATGCTACTCGTGCCTCAGTGACTTGGTTCACAGGTGCCCACCGGGTAACGATAAAATGAGTAGCAGTTTCCAGCCTTGTTGCGGCAAATGGGTTAATTACTCAAGGGTGTCCGCATTTAGAAACAATATATATATATATATATATATATATATATATCAGGGATAATATACAAAATATTTTTGTTTATTGAAGTGTAAAAGTCATTAAACAATAAATCATTGAATAAAGTCATTAATCTTTAAAATATATAAGCTTTAAACCTATTGATCCTTAGTGCAAACTTCGGTAATTATAGTACGTTCCCCATTTACTACTCAGCTTATTCAAGCAAAAATAGTTTCTGCGTCACGAGTTTTAAAGAATATGAAACTAGGAAGCACTTTTCATTCTGAACTTCGATCTTTTCTTGAGAAGTTCATCTTCATAAATATTATCTTTCGCGTAATCTCTCGGGGCAATGCTAAAGAATGAAATCAGAGCGGTAAAAGCATAATTTAAGTTACCTCATTATTTATTACAACATTTGTGATTTTACATACATAGGGGTAAAATTATCAAGTGTAGATCACACACACATTTAAAAATTTTTCGAGATCAATTGAATTATTTATTTAGGGAGAAAATTTTCGAAAGAAATTTGTGTGTGTGTTAAAATGTTTTTTATTTTATTATATTACATAAACACACATTAGGTTATCGGGACCAAATAGAATATAATTTTTCAACAATGCTAAAAAAATGAGGTATTACATTAATTTTATACAAACCCAGTAATAAAGTATAAAGCTTTGTAATGTAGAGAAATTTTTATAAAAAAAAGAGTATTTTTATAAGGTTTTCATTTATAAAAATATGATTTTTTAGAGTAAAACCGGTTTCAATTAATGAACCAAAACAATAAGTAACGTGAATTGTTGATAGATATTTATAATTAAAGAGTAACAGTTAATTTATCTGTGTTTCCCTCTTTATACCTGATAAATTCTCTTTTTCCTTGCTTTACAATATGCACTAAAATAAAAGATTTTAAAATTTCAACTCTAGCATTAAAAATGACATGCTTCAATCTTTATATTATACATTGAGTTTGATAAATATCAAAATAAAACAGATTTTATTTTTGTAATTATTTTAATAAATTTTAAAATGCTTGATGTTACTAAACTAAAATGAAATATTAAGATACATTAAAACTACACAATGTAATTTCTTACTAGAAAGGAATTATTTTTAAATTTTCATTTACGTTATAATTAATTTCCTTTTATATTACGAGTTAATATACAGATATTATCAAAAGATTTTTATAAAATAATCTAAAATTCAAATCAAAATAAAGCTTATTTTTTAATTGAGTTGTAAGAGAGCAGATTGCTTGCAAGCTTAATTCCGCTACCCAGTATACATGCCAAAAGAGACATATTTCTAGTTTACTTTCTTTGGTATCAGTATCACTTTTGGTTCGACCTATTTAGTATGATGAGTTTCGATAAGCTAGTGAGTCATCTGGGAGTTTTTAACGAATTTCGGAAGAAATAAAGTTCGACGAGAGTTTTGATAACTTTTAAAATTTATAGAATTAACTTTATTTTTAAATTTTGATGAGCTATTTAGAAGTTCTGTTTGAATATTTGCCTTATAATTCTGTTCGAAAATCTATATTAGAAATCTGTGTATGTGTGTATGAAATTTTAAAATTATGTTTGAAAATTCCTTCAATCATGGTATTTGTAGCTAAATAATTGGAAATAGTCGGAACCGCAATACTAGAAGCTAGAAATTACGTTAAATTTCAAAAATTTAGAATTTTCAATTTAAGTTGAGGAAAGTTTTAAAATGATTGTCAACAAGATTAAATATCCCAAGTCAAGTAATATATTTCATTTGTATAAGCTATGACAAAAATATGATACTTTTGTAAGTTTGAACTAGATATGAAATGTTTGCATTCCAATAAAAGAAATAAAATATTAGATTCTATATAAAATATTGTCAAAATTTCATTTAATCTTAACTTTGAAAGGAAACGCCACAGAGTATGCTCTTTTCAGAATTATTTAATTATTTTATTAATTATGAAGTTTTACATTATAATATCAATGATATTTTGAAATAGATACCAAAGAATAGAAATATTTTTATATTTGATAAGAAGAAACATATCTTCACTCACCATTGATAATTTCGTCACATAATTGTAACATACAAGAAACTATGACTGAAACATTCAATTCATTTAATAGAAACATTCAGTCATCAGTACAGTAAAAGTTCAAATTGAATTAGTTATATAAATTCCATAAGAATTTATTCCAGAATATGATGAACCATAAATCGAATGCTCTTTATTTGCATACAAATTTTCTTATGCCTTTCGAGGTACTTTCGATTATATATATATACTATACTGGCCATTAAAATTGCTACACCAGGAAGAAATGCAGATAACAAAATGATATTTATTGGAAAAATATATTATATTAGAAATAACAAGTGATTAAATTTTGAAAACATTTGGCTGGATAGATCCTGAGAAATCAGTACCCAGAACAACCACCTCTGGCAGTAATAACAGCAGTTATACGCCTGGGCATTGAGTCAAACAGAGAATGGATTGCATGTACAGGTACAGATGCCCATGCAGCTTCAACACGATGCCACAGTTCATCAACCGTAGTGACTGGCGTTTGACGACGAGCCAGTCACTCGGCAACCAGTGACCAGACGTTTTTAATCGGTGAAAGATCTGAAGAACGCGCTGGCCAGGCCAACAACCGAACATGTTCCGTATCAAGGAAGGTCCGTACAATACCGGCAACATGCGGTCGGGCATTATCCTACTGAAACGTAGGGTTTTGCAGGGCTCGAATAAAGGGTAGAGCCACGGGTTGTAACACACCAGAAATGTAACGTGCACTGTTCAAAGCACCGTCAATGCGAACAAGAGGTGACCGAGACGTATATCCAATGGCACCCCATACCATCACGACAGGTGATGGGCTAGTATGACGATGACGAATGCACGCTGCCAGTGTGCGTTCACCACGATGTCGCCAAACATGGATGCGACCATCATGATGGTGTACACAGAACCTGGATTCATCTGAAAAGATGACGTCTTGCCATTCGAGCGCCCAGGTTCGTCATTGTTTACACCATTGAAGGCACTCTTGTCTATGACGCAGCATCAAGGGAAGCTGCAGTCATGGTCTCCAAGCTGAGAGTCCATGCTGCTGCAAACTTCGTCGAACTGTTCGTGCAGACACTTATTGTCTTCCAAATGACCCCGTTTCTTGACTCACGGCTCGTGACGTGGTTGCACGATTCATTACGGACATGCGGATAATATGTCTGTCTTCTCGGCTGCTAGTGATAGGTGGCCGTTGAGATCCCGCATGGCATTCCGTATTACCGTTTTGAACCCATCGATTCCATATTCTGCTAACAGTCATTGGATCTCGACCGACGCGAACAGCAATACTGCGATAAGATAAACCGCAATCCCGGTACGCTTCAATTCGACCTTTATCAAAGTCAGAAAAGTGCTGGTAAGCATTTCTCCTTCTTACACGAGGCATCACAACAACTTTTCACCAGGCAACAACGTTCAAATGCAATTTGTGTATGAGGAACTGGCTGAACAATTTCCTCATTTAAACACAATGTAGGTGTCGCTACTGGCACCTGCTTTGTCTGAATGCGCTGAAAAGCTAATCATTTGCATATCACAGCACCTTCTTCCTTTCGTATAAATTTCACGTCTTTAGCATGTCGCCTTCTTGGTGTAGCAATTTTAATGGCTAGTAGTGTATATTTCGTACTTATTTATGTGTATTTTCTTTCAAAGTAATACAGTGTGGTATATTTCGCATTAGTACAAGGCCTGTAGAGGAGATGCTATTTTTTTTCCTAAAGTAATGAATTTTTGGTTAATTAAAAATTATCAAACGTTTCTTTATGAAATTCTTACATTTTAAAGAAATTTTGATATAACGTACATCATCAAATAATAATTGAATATGTTTATAATTAGATTTCATTTCGCTCATTTCTTTGCTTTTTTTAGTTATTTTACATGAATTTGGTAAATTTTCTTCATGATAGTTATAATCGAGTAGTATTGCTGACTAAAAAGAAAATATTAACAAATCACTAAACAAGATGAGGAACAGAACACACGCAGAATAATAAAAATTTAACTTTAACAAAGCATTTTAATTTTTAGTTAATTACTTTAGTTGGAGATGATACGTAATTTGTAGGGATTTGTAACAAGGCCTGTAAAAAAAAATTATCATAACTTTTAGTCCTAATCAAAGGGTATCTTAGTAAAAAATTGATATTTGTATGCACTTAATTTTGTACCCGAGACAAAAATAACTAAAAAATTATGACTATGTTATTAAATGGTCTCATATCATTGAATTCTGTTACTGTTCTTTCAAACAATCTATTTTGATTTTTTTTATAAAATGTATATTAATATTTAATAACTTATTAATATACA
>JAPDSC010155485.1:0-13307 GCA_026290005.1 Latrodectus geometricus
AAAGCAGTATTGAAAAAGGTGATTATCTTTTACTTAAAAAAGTTTAGCATAAGGTAGGTAAAACACTCTGAGGAAAAAAAAGTATTTCTGAAACGAATTGTGGATTGAAATATCGTTAACTAGTCTCAAATACAAAATATATAAACTTCTTTTTTGTTGCTTTTCAAGGGATTCTTCAAGCAAAACGAAGCCACCGTCAAGTAACAATTCTGTCGCTGAAATAGCAGTGCTATTCAGAAATCTTGAACACTTTAAAACACTGCGGATCTACGATTTCCACAAGCAATGAAAAAACAGAAAAAATTGCGCAATCATCGATTTCCACAAGGTTGCATTTTGGACATCTATTTAACTGTACAATCCTGTTTCTCCATTAATAGTTTTATTTTATTTTATTCTGTGAAGTTTAGTTGTTTATTTGATAAGGGTAGAAGATGGCACATTTCTGCGAAATATACAAAAATATTCGTAGCTCTCGCTTTTCAAATCTCAAAGATGTCTGGCAAAAATAAGACTTCCTGTTAGTAATATATCCTATAAGCTTTTGCGAGTGGTCTAATTTATATTTGTGATGATATTTCCGACACTGATAGCAATTCTGACACTGATTTTAAGCATATTGAAGATGGGGTACTTAGGTATTATGAAGACTACCTAGATATGTGCTCAAAAATGGCGAACGGAAAAATAATATAACTACCTTAGGAACTAATATAGATTATAGTGGGTGCTAAAATAAATAACATATTTTAAATCGCGTTAGTCCGTCCAACAAAAATATCATCTAGGTAGGCGTCATAGTATGTAAGTACCAAAGATGGTTATATCGAAATTGATGAGAAGTTCTCGGATTCCTCTGCGAATAGTGATGAATCTGATTTCACATATTTTCTTTAATATATACGTTTTACTTTAGTACTTTATAAAATAAATTATATTTTTTTCTATTTTAACTGTAAATTATTTGTAGATTTAAAATATGTAATAAAAAAAAACACAATTTCCATTCTACTTTGATTTAAAAATTCGCATTGAGAGGTTAACTGCCCGCGATGGCAGCTCTTTCATAGAAGGAAAATATTTCTTTAATAAACTCGGGCCAAGACTCAGAAAGAACATACTTTTTTGATAGATTGAGTTCTAATACTGGTGTCTCAATATCAAAAGTCAAACAAAAAAGAGCTAGCAAAAGGCATAAAGGAATTAACATTCTTATATTAAAAATTCCACCAAGTTCTATTTAATTTGGATTTGAAATATTATTTGGCAGCAAAAAAATGTACAGAGGGTGGAAAAGTTATTGGAAGTCATTATCAAAAATGGAATTTTATCTCAGACATTTTAATCTTTTTGTTTTTGAGCTGCGAGTGAATCAGCGAGATTTTCTTTCTCAACGACTGCAACAAGTAGAAAGAAGAAAGAAAGGGAAAAATTTCTTTGAGTAGAAAAAAATATTATTGTCTAAGAGATTAAATGAGGTTTGACTAACAGCACAAATGGAATAGGCGCAGAGATAGATTAGTTAAGTGTAAACGAGGTCAGCTAAGTCATGGAAAAGAAATAATATTAAAATACACATCTGTCATGGAATATCATACCACCACAAGATAATCTCAGAGTACAAGATATGCTCCGATTTAGACTACTTCATCGTTGAACAGAGAGTTTAGCGACTGTCTTAAAGAATTTTTTAAAATTTTAATTTTTTACCTCTGACGGTCCAAAATAACGACCGTATTAAAGAAAGAAAGACTTCCTCACTATTGAAGGAATTATGTAACGGCTACAATAAAAATTTTGATTTTCTTATTTAAAGTATTTCAACATTGATTGAAGAAACTATAGTGACTGTTCGAGTACCAAATGCAGAGTAATTCTTGCTCCAGCTGAAAAAGAAGCCAACAGCAGTTGTATCTACCAAAAAAAAATAATAATAGCAAATTGCTTGTAATACAATTACAGGTTTTGAAATATAATTTGAAATTTAATTGCTTCATAAATATCAAAAGAAAGTGTTTTTAACTTGTGATTCCTAAACCAGGATCTGTTTTAATTACATTTTTTGTTTCATAATATTTGTTTTAACTGTATCCAAAAATTATTAATAAAAACAGGAGAGTAATAAAAACAGGAGGATAGAATAAAAACAGGAGAGTAATTTTTATTGTTAGATGTGTTGGGGAAGGAGATTTATACATGAGAAAGATAGTTGTTTCGTGTGATAATGTAATGTACACAAAAATTATAAGAATTTCTTACAAAAGATGACATGTGATGCAGTTGTAATTCCATTTGAAAAGAAAGAAGATAAGATAAGTCAATTATACAAGTGTATGCAGTTTAGTTTTGCCTCATTCTTGCTGTGTCTTATTGTTTAGTCGATAGTTATTTTTGTTTATGGCTTTCTAATGTTCAGTTATTAGGATTTTGAATTTTTCGCTATGAAAACGAGCGGAAGTAATGTCACATTTTATATGGAGGGGCACCAAATGAGTACACAATTATGACCCCAAAAGTGGGTAGGTGCTCGTAATTTAGAAGCAGAGTTTAAAAAGAAGATATCCATACTTGGCTTCCCAACCCTAAAGGTATCATTTCACATGGAAAACATCGCTGTAGTACATTTTATGTGCTTCAGCAGCCATTAGTGAAATGACGGATCTTCGATAGTGATAGAGATCTCGAAATCACTACCTGACGATAACAGAGACAACAACCTAACCAACCAGATCAATGCGGGCAGAAATCAATAATTATTATAATATTGTTTTTTTGAAGATATATTGAAGCTATATTACGTACAGTGCATGAATATTTTTCTTTATGCTTAATAAATTAAAATTTTTGGTAGTGTTTCTGACATATTTCATACCTGGAAGAGTGCATTGTATTTCAAAAATGTCTCTATTTCTGTTGTTTACAAATAATTAAAATATATACCAATTCTTATCATGGAGTATATAGCCTAATATTTGAAGATGAATATAAGTCATTTGAAAATTCATTTCATATTGTCTTCTAAGAGGACTTTTCATAGACAGTACGCCATATTCAAATATTGCCAACAAGAAAAAAAAATCTAAAATATTCAGGAGGATCTGTCTGAGAAAGCTGGGTAACATAAACCCATTAGTTCTTCAACAGTGTTTGGAATGAAATTCAAGACCTTCATATCCAAAGAGTGGTATTTTTCACTTAGATCACGGTAGGCCCAGTGAAATATATACACTTAGAAAAAATGGAGCCATTAAATACCTTTAAGATATAATATGAATAAATAAAAACTAAAATAATATTATTCAATCAAAAAGTAAACCATTCTCGAGTACAGTGATAAAAAATTTGTTTATTTTCACTAAACTTCCAGGAAATTTGTGTTAAAGAAACTTAATCATATCTGACATTCAATAAGTGATTTTCGGTCGCCAATGTTGGTTTGAAACATTTTAAAGCAGAAGAAATCTTTTAAAAAAACTAGAATCATCACAGTTTCATTGGTAGTCAAGCAAAACTTTTCGCCAATAGAAGTTATACATTTCCATTTTATCAATTCATTAAATTATATTGCAGGAAACTTCTAAAAATTGATTAAACGAAATAAAATATGCGACATTGAATAAATAATCATCTTTTGTTACTACTGGCTTAGAACATTTTAAAATTCATGGAATTATTTTGAAATCAAAATTTTTATCATATTAAAGTTTATGTGAGTTTTTGTTTGATGCATGCTCGCATTTACATACACATAAAATGTATAGATAATAAGTAATAACAAAAAAAGGTAATATATTTTTTATTTTTCTAGGTAATTTCAAAAATATTTTGTGTTACTTACTTTAGTTACATTGATGATTATTAGTAGCAAAATTTTTACAGAAATGATATTAATCTTCTTCTGTGCTTAATAAAATTGACATCAAAATAGCTGATAATAGAATTCTTTTTAAAAGTTTAAGTATTTTTTTTAACAAAAAAAACAAAGCAGAATTAATATTAGTGAAATAGATTTTATTGAGGCAATTTTTAAATATCTGTGTAGAAAAAATGAGATTGATAAATAATTTACGTAAGATTATGTTTTATCGAAATTGAAATAAAATTTTTTGTTTAATATTACTTTTATTTAAAAAGGAAATATTTATAATTAATAAAAGATAAAGTTTTAACTTTTTTTTCAAATTTAACTCTTAATGACAACTTCAAAATTTAATAACCTTAACACACATTCAATCTCATTTTATTTTCTCTTGTTCATAATCTTCAAAATATAATTATTGACTTTTGAGAAAATTGTTTTATAATATATTTTCTACATTTAAACCGAAACATGGCTTTTAACTTATATTAAATCACCAAAATTTTCTAGTAATGACTTCTTGTAAGCTTTACATGTTGATATATATGACACTATACGGAAAACAGAAAGAAACGAGAAATTTTGACCGAAAGAAACATCCTTATTTCAATGGGATGCAGTCTATAACATGAAGTGTTCGTAATTAGAGTTAACTTTAAAATATGAACTTTGTATATGAAATCAAATTACCTCCACGCGAAATAGCTCCGAAGATTTTTATTTTCACACGTAACTGCTAATCCATAATATTAATGATACCCTCAGCACACATTTTTGTTCGGAGCAATTTTAATTTGAAATATATTTCGACAGTGAGTTTGCTAATTAGCAGTCCATTACTTTTCACATAATTATCTATATTTGAGATCAGATAATTCTATCTGAAAGATTGCATTTTCAGTATGTATATTTTCATTCATTTTCGATTTGGATCTGGTGACATTTAATAAATTTCCTTGAACAAGGATATACAGTCATTAACCATTTTTATTTCGAAAAAGAAATTAATTATAATAAAATATTCTATTCAAAAACTATAAGACTAATTATAAACTGAGTTATGGTTTATAATTAGTCTTATAGTTTTTGAACTATAATTTGTTAAAGCAACTAATAATACTATTAGTTGCTTTAACAAATTATAGCTTTAAATAATACTTACAGTAAATAGCAAAAATTTCGAATTTGTAGCTAGAAACTATTTTACTATATGTTTTAAAAATAATGATTTATCAATACCAATAGACCATGATGAAATGTATGTTACAAATACATATGTACAGCAATAATATTTACATAAAAAGATAATGTGAGATTTAAATTTAAATTTGACTTCATGAAGTCAAAATTTTTAATAATTCCACCAATGTGTCAAAAAAATCACAACAAAATTGATTTTAAATTGTGTTGCAGAGTAAGATCTACTAAACATTTTTTCAAACGACCTTCTCAAAATCAATGTAAACTTAATTGGTGAATAATTTATGCTCTGAAAGTTCAACAGTTCACTGACTATAGAAGAATCTTTCGCTTAAAGGAAAGAACTTAAAAAAAAATCAATCCAAATTAAAAAAGTTAATTTTATGATTTGCTTAGATATAAACTTGTTGATTCTGAGAATATGGATATTATGTGCTACTTCATGTAATCTTGTGTAACACTTGTAAGATCCCTTGAGAGAAAAAATGGACAAAAATCCTATTACATTTGTTAGACTTTAAATTTCGTTTTATTTTGTTCTACTTACATTTTATTTTTAGACTTTTTTTCAAAGCACCATTTTTTTTATTTGACAATGAAAAGTAATTTAAAAAAAATCACGATGATACAAGAGAATTTTTTTTTTTAAAATTTGTTCTTAGATTTTATTACATGTGACCTATTTACTTTGGATTTATTTTTACTTCTTTTCTTCCAAAAACCATTTGCATTAGCAATTAGTTCAAAGAAATATAAATTGTGATACAACTTAATAAGAATTATTATAGTTGTTATCATTCTGATATTAATAACATTTTTAAATAGCTTGTGAAGTATGATTTTTTATATATATATGAGCATATACAAATGGAGTGCAAATCCCGAAATCAGCTCAATTGAAATACATAAATTACAATGAAATTTAGCAATTACTTTTGAAAAAATGTAAGCATTTTGCACTCATATGTAAAATACATAACTTAATATATTTTTACAAAAAAATAGACTTTTGGGAAATTATTGAAATGGGATCTAAATGAACCTGTGTCATTGCTACACTTTTCAGAATATAAATAGGCCTGTATACTATATATGCACAACCATTCTTAGAATTCGTTATTTCCTGTTCAATATATTCACATTTCTAAATAATGGGGTAACTTAATTTGCAAATCGATGAAAAGCAAATGAATAAGTAATAGTAATTTAAAATACAAAAATAAACAATTGAAAAAATATTGAAGAAATCATGCAAAAGTTTCTTTATCAATGCGTAATAGATAACAGTGGCTTAACATATTTTCCTAACATCATGAGAAAAAATCACAGAGGACATGTATAGAAAAGGCCTGAATTCTAATTTCTGAAGATATCCTGTTAGATATCTGAACCAGGTTGATCTTCATGTTGAAAGCACCGATGTATATTTGGAGCTCAGTAGGGTCCATTGTCTTTCAGTTGAGGAAATAAGTGATGGAAAGGAAGAGGTAGCTTAAGTATAAACTTCGCCATTTTTGAACTTCTTTTTAAATTAAATGATTATTATCTGTCTTATGTAGCTTCAATATATATAAATAATCAACGAAAATATTCTAAAGCAGTTAGAGTATTGCCAACTAAGTTATCGATAACATTACTTGGGACATTGATTGATTGATTGATTGACTGTGTGGGGAGACCCCGGACTGTACCATGTGGTTAACGGGTAAAGTCTTCCCCACACCTAGAGCCCCCTAGACCTAAAAGAGGTGTTTGGGGACAAGATCACATAACAAAGAGAATGAGAAAGTACGTATAAAGTTTAGTATATTTGTTAAAGTGCAGAAGTTAGCAATACATGAAACTAACCAAATAACCAATAGTTTGCATTATAACTGTAGTGGTGGCGTTTCGCGATCCCAACGAGCAGGTCCCAGGTTCTATTCTCATCTGGTCAAATTCAGTTTAAACTTTCATCCCTTCAGTGAATTGATAAAACTAAGTACCAAGCATGCTTGAGAGTTAAACACTGAAAGTTTCGCGTAATGTTAAGCATCTAATCGGAAAATATGCTTTGCACCCCGGAGCCCTCGGTCAAAAATCAAATATGGGCACTGTAAGCCTTGGCCTCCCTATAAACTGTCGTGCCATAGAGTTTAGTTTAGTTTAATATTATAATTGATTGACAAACAAGAGATTTATTTTATCTCATATAATTTATTTTGAGTTTTCATAAACTTAGACTTTATTACGCAAGTAGATTCATTCGGATTGATTCTACGACACGAATGATATTACTGGATTCTACTACCAGTGATTCTTTGTGAGTTTACAGAATCATTTTGAGTTAGACAGTATAAGACTTAGTTAGAGAGTTGTAGATATAGGGTATGATAATTCAATTAAATAAATATCTTTTTTCGTAGAAAGTTTATTTGGAATTTTGGATATACATTAGAATTTCCATTTACGTGTATTTAACTCATTTGATCATGTAGAAGATTTGAGAAGTAACATTAGTGATATCTGGCGTTTATGTTATCCTTTGATTAAATGTATACTAATTTTATTTTGTTATTTGCTTTTTATTGCTTATGTCAAATATGTTATTTCTTTTAAGACTCTTCAGAAAATATGAGCTATTCACAAAATCTTTTATACGTTGAAATAAAAACAAGAAAAATCAGCAATCTAATTCAATGACTAAGTGTTGCAGAGGGAATTTTATTAGACACTGTAAAAGGCGTTTCTTAGATCCTACAAATCTTAAGATCCGGTAAACAAATTCCACATTGATATATAAGAAATATTTTTATCCCTAATTTACTATTTTGTTTAATTTTCCTTGACTCTGTTTTAGGAGGAGAAAAAAAAAATTGTCAATGTCTGAATAAAATATTTCCCTAATTTATCAATTTTACTAGACCCTTTTATGGTTATTAATGCAAGAGAAAGATTTCTCTTGCATTATTTTTTTCAACATCAAATGAATTAATCAATTTGCTTAGAACATTAACAGTACCAGCTCGGAATATTTTTTGCATAGAAAAAATTTGTTCCTGGTAGTAAAGCAGATAATTTATTCTTTTATCTGACGATGAAATTTAATTTATGCTACATTGGCATTTATAATTTAGTTCTATTGCAACACAAAAAAAAATATTTATTACTATAAAATAGTACTAAACCTTATAAGTTTTAAAAACATATAAGATGTAATGCTTTCTTATATAGTCGATAAAATTGTTTTATAACCATCCCAACAATGGTGATAAGAAAAAGTATTATAGAATCTTGTAAAAATTGTTGTTGTTACGTATGACACTTGGCGAAGACAAGTAAGTCCGCCAGAATTGGGCAAATGAAGACAGAAAGAGCGCACGCGCGTTATCAGTTTTTGAACAGAGGGTTGAAGTACGACTTTGGTACAAAGATGGCAGCACCATCTGTGTCTTCCAATTTAGCGATAGGAGGCTGGAAAAGACCCAAGGCTTGGCTCCTAATACCCCCATTGATATTAATTTAAAATGGGAACATGGAGGACATTGCGACCCCGACATATTTTACATGCCCCAGTCACCATTACTAAAAGATGGATTTTTGGATAAGCCGGGATTCGAACTCACTATCTTCCAGTAACGAGAATGACGCTGTAACCAACCGGGCCCCAACGGCCTTATTAAAACTTTTGAAAGTATGGATAGGATATAGCAATCGATATTTTGTTAAAAGAATTACAAACAAATACTAAAATGATATTTGAATCTCATTAAAGGCTAAAAACATGGATGAAATATGATACTTACTTAGGCTATTTTTATATATTAGTTTTGGACTCAGTATAACAATCGTTTAAGTTATTAAAAATAATTGTAAAATCAAAAAAATGAAAATATTCCTTTGTGTTAATGTAATGTAAATTTATAACAAGACACAAAACAAATAACAGATTTGAATTATACACCTTTATTAGTATTAGTTAAAACCAAAGTTTTCCATTATATTTTTACTATTTTCTTGATAGATTTTTCTAAGGTTCGACTTATACTAATAGTTAACGGTGAAGGTATCAAAATTTAATTATTCAACAATATTTACTGAAAAGTTATATTTTGTGAAAGAAATATTTTAAAAGTATTTTCAATGTAAAATGAATACGAAATCCATTTAAATAAATATTGAATATTTTGCTTAATCAAATGAGAATTGTAAATATGTTTGATAAAATTATTTATATTTAACTCTATAACTTAAATTTGCCTTTATGTAAAATATTTATTCAAACAATTGAATTAGTACTATTGATACAAAACTTTGAATATCAAATTTCTATTTTAATTTATTAATTACAAGATTTTGAAGGAAACAAGCTTTCATTTTTTGGTACTGAAATCGAAAGGAAATAACAAATATATATTTCTAAGAACTTTAAGAGAAATTCTCAATACATGTTGCTTATTTCAACATCAAAATCTGCTTCAAAATTGCTCTTGGAAACAGTTTGAGGATTTGGTTGAAAGAATTTTCTATCTTTATTTGGGTAGCAAAGCAAGCTGCTTTTCTTATTATACGATAAAACTCAAATTTCAAAACTGAAACAGAAATGTGTTTCTCCATTTGAGGAGACGATGTCACCTTAATGTTTGTTTTGAAGTAAAAGTAGAACCAATTGAGCTATCGGATGAGCTCAAACCCCAATTTATTTGACGCATTTGCTCACTGAAATGGAAAAATACTTTCCATTCCTCTCATTAAGGCTATCTGACACTCTTTATGGGCGTCATGTGGGCTTAAATGTAAATGTGACTCCTTCTGCTCCTAGATTAAATCAAACAAATGCTTGAACCAATAGAACATTTTGACTGTGTTTCCTTTCGGTTACTTCAGTGGAATCGAGCTTAAACCAAATGTAAATTTAACTTTTTATAGAAATTTGGTTTTTAAAAATAAAAAATAAAAATCAAATAAGATATTTTTATTATTTATATATTTGTTAAAATTGATTAACACAGAAATAAAGTATTTGAAAATGTTTTTTTTTAGTAAAACATAAAACCAAATAATCTTGTTCTAGTATTTATTTTGCATATAATTCATATGTAATTTTTTCATTCAATTAAGAATAAGCAAATTAAAGTCTAAATTCACGTAATGGTACCTTTGCATTTTAAAATTTGTTTTTTTTTCTCTTATATTAATACTCTTTTCATTACAATGAAGAATCAAAACAATATAATCACTTAATTATTTTTTTATGTATTGATCCCACTTAGATATCATGGAAACTCATGATCAAGTGAGAATGACATAGTTTATTCCAAAAAGTTCGAAGCATCATTCTTGTGATTAAGTGTGCGTTTCTTGAAAAAAGCTATTGGTGTAAGTGAATTTCCCAGAATTTCCCGAATGGATTTCCCAGAATTTGTTTCTCGTTAACATTCCTCAGATAAAATTTTTTAGTTGATTCTTTATGCTACATACTTTAATTTGCTTGCTGTGCGTATTTTGCTAAACTTGTAGACTCATTGCTTGTACAGATATGAAATTTTAAAATTACAGACATAATATTTCACAAAACAAATAAGGTGTCAATGTTCAGAATGACCAAAATGAGTTATTTAGCTGTTATTTAGTGAAATGTTTCCTAATTTTAATACTTAAAATATACAAGTAAAAAATCAGAAAATTCAAGAAACTTAATTCTGGGAAATTTAAAATTAAATTTTTCATTTATTTGCACCAAATAAAGAAATACCATGAACCGTAATCACAACAAGTATTGAAAAATAGATTAATTTTAACATAAAATGTTACATAAAATGTTACATAAAATGCAACATAAAACGTTAAAATGCAACATAAAATGTTACATAAAAAATTATTTTGAAATATTTTCTTTGATTTTTTCATTGTTCGTGAATTTTTTCATTGTTCGTTATTCTTTGATTTTTTCATTGTTCGTGCTGTGCATATTATATCAAATAGATATAATATACACAGAAATACACGAACAATGAAATTAAAAAACATAGAATTCTTTTAGAAGTATTTTTAAAATGTTCTGCTAATAAATACGTTTTAGATAGAATTTATTTTAGAAATTAATCTAATAAATTACATAAATTTCTCTGTGAAATAAACAGCAAAATAAATAATTTGTATAAAAAAATAATTTTCCTTAAACTTTATTTGCATTTAATTGGCAATTAAGCCACATAAAATTATTTATCTGCAACTTACTATCCTTATTGTACAGGACTTTATAGAAATCTGAAATTTAGCTTAAGATTAATTTGTTGTGTTCTGCTGTTTTATTTAATTGAAATTAAAATGATCTACTAGATCTATGAATAAAATTTAATGAAATTTTATTAAAAATTTCACGATCGTCATGGAATTCGATTTAAGAGTTTATGAGTCAAGCACATTTTATTCAAATGCCAATTTTCTGATCAGTTTCATGTCACAAGTATTGTAATTCATGATGTTTTTTCTGAGTGAATTTTAACGATATCACTTTTTAACCCCTTACCTGCCAAGGAAAACTTACGCGATTCGCTCTCCAGTGCCACCGGTTTTCATTCAGGCGATCGCAGTTATGCGGTGTACCGGTGGAAAAGAAGTGGCACGCTTGAAATAGAAGTAACATCATCACAACAGATATTTTAAACAATGTCAAGGACATTCTGTTGCATTCCAAAGCCATGGGTCTAGCTTTACAGATAGCAGAGTATTGCAGAGAAGCCGTATACGCCCGGGGCAGACAAGGGTACAGTATAGATATTAGTTTGGGGAAAAAGTAATCCATTATTTTTTCGGTAGACGTCTGTAGTGATCGATATCTCGTCAGGTATATATCAAACAATTTCAGATTTATGCTCGTTGGAAAGGTGACATTTGACACTAAAATATCATCTTGCGGTTTTTTGTTTGATTAATTCAGTTACAAGTACAAGGTTTTACAAATGGAAGACAACAAACAGAAAATCGATACATTTTCGTTTTTCTCTTGTAACGGTGAAAAAGATAGCCAGGTGGCTAAAATTGTGAAAGGTGTTTATCATCCTATATAAGACTGTAACAACCAGTTACGTACAATTTTTTTTTCGTCGATTCCGTTCGGGTATTTTTGATGTTAGAGATGCACCTCGCATGTGGATACAGCATCGTCGAAAATGTCTATAAAATATCAAAAAAGATCGAAGTTAACCTCATGTCAGCAGTCGTAACGCGCAAGACCTAAAAGTCTACATGAAAGCTGTTTTCAACCTTTTTACAAAACGAATCCAAAAGAAGTTACATAAAGTTCACGTAAAAATAATGGATTTCTTTTTCCCCAATCTAATATATAATTTCAGTGGAAATTAGTATGTTTATTAATTTTATCTTATAACTGTAAAGTCTCAAATACAATGTTTAAATTATATATGTGGTGTGTGTCGCAAGATGATTAAATTAATAAGGGAAATTTTTTGTAAGCATGTGAACACTTCTTAGATAAATTTTTATGAATAGTGAGCTGTTAAGTGAATCTCGACATGAATAATAAAATAAATGAAAATTAATATATTATTTAGCATAATTAAACTGATGAGAAATTTATTTCAACAGATATTAAGTATTGTGCAAATTCAGAGTTTAGTGTTTTAAGTTGAGTTTTTCTAAAAGAAACGGTGCTGTTAAAAGAAGAAAAAAATATCAAATTTTTAAAATTTTTGTCTTCCTTTTTTTAAAAATATTTGCAAGTGTAGAAAACTTATTTGCTACACACAAAATGTAAATTACACTTCATTTGTGTACACTCATGTCAAAAACAATCGTGGAAAGAATGCCAATTAAAGTGGTGATATTTCTCAAAAGTACAATTCATTAAAATCAAATTTTTATTTATGATTTATTTAGATTTTAAAGATAATGTTTATGTTAACTTTTTATTTATATTCTGCATTTATTTTCTTCCGTAAATCTCTGCTTACAAACTATATCAATCTGAGCTGTTATAAAGATTTCGCAACTTCTTCAAATGTCTAGTGCTGTAAAAATTATTTTCCAAAAGTGTACGTAAGACAAAAAAAACTATAACTTTTACATAAAATTTAAAATTGTTTAAATTTTGATCAGGTATAGCGTTTTTAAAAATTATATATTTTTCAAGTATTGACTTCGCAAACAATGTTCTGACGGATGTCACTTAAAAATAATTTTGACTAAATATAGTTTAAATATATATATATATATATATATATATATATATATATATATATATATA
>JAPDSC010155487.1:0-28846 GCA_026290005.1 Latrodectus geometricus
TAATAACTTTATTTGATGCCTTAAGTAAAATTTTGAATTATTTGCACCATTTTGCAATCTAATACAATTAAATGGGTAAATGGATAACTTGTTATATATTTGATCTACTAAAGACCAGCGAATTGAATGAAATTATTCGCAAAAATGTTCCGTAGGATCCAATATCTTCACGTTCATACAACATGGTGAGAAAAGGGGATAATCATCTTATTGATCAACTTTGTAATTAGAGAGGGATTAAAATTACTTATTAAAAGATATGAATATTAATCATATCTTTGGGTCAACATATAAAGACAGCCGAAGAAATAAAAATAACTTAAACTATTATTTTTTAATTACATATAACAATGTTTGACTCTGTTTGTAGATGAATAAGATCCATTTTTGATCTTTTGAGAAAGTAATGGAAATATGACTTATATTTTAAAAACAAAACTAAATTTTCTCTAATAACTAAATAGTATAAAGTACATACACAGAAAGAATTATTTTCAAAATCTGTATATTTGAACAAATTTATTAATATTTAAAATATAAAATTTATTTGTATAAAATTGCAGTAGTTACATTATCATTTTTCTTTCAATTTAAATGATGCTATCAATGAAAAAGGATAATAATTATGTTTTAATGTATTGAAATAATTAAATAGATAATTTTGGTAGTGTTAAAAGTTACTAATTTACCAAAAATTTCATGATGTAATTTGAGATATAGATTTCTTCAAATTAACTTAATTTTGGTTAATGTCAATTATTTATTTTTTGGTCTTATAACATAAAAAAATGAAATTCAGTAAATTAACGTGTTTGTAATAAATATAAACTCTTTGAAACAATATTTAAAAATATTTTTTACATTTTATAGGTTTCTGAAACCTTAACCTTTGTATTCATAAAGTTTTGAATTCTCTTGATGTGCTATATGTATTCTTTCTCCCAGAATAAATTTTGAATATCTGTAAAACTTGAAAGAATAAATTGTTTCATGTGAGTGAAATGTTTTGACAGTTGTGTACATTTATGTTTGATGTGAGAAAAGAAGAACGTGTAAAATGTCGTAAACCATAAAATAATGAAACCCAGTTCAAAAAAAATATTTCGTATCATGGTAATTTGAAGATAATTACCAGCATAAAATAAACTAATTAATTATATTAATAAGTAGGACAGCAAAAATAAATATAAAAAACATTAATATGTAAAACTATTTAAAAAATTCATAATATAGGATGCTCGAAAACTTTTTAGATTTCACTATGCACTTTAATTACTTAAATACAAGCAATTATTCATATAGAATATATATTTTTCTATAGGATGCACATACTACATTCCTTTATTAAGAACAGAAATAAGTAATAACTTGATAGTAATATACTGTTATTAGAAATCAAATGTATTCAGAATGCCATTAATAAAAAATTTTATTAACAATACTTTTCCCATATAGTTTTTAAAAATTAATAATAGCATTAAAGAAAATGTTTTAAAAGATAGCTCGGTCACCAACTCTATTTGTATGATATTAAACACTTTAGATTTTAATTTGATGGAGAGAAGTAATCCCTCACTCTTTTAATGGAACTATAAGTTATTTTCAATTTCTCTAATGTAATTGATTGTTTAAAATTTATATAAATTGTCTATTGTGTATGTACTTTTTGTGTCTACTAAAATTGTTTTTGCTGTAATATATGATCTTATTTACATTCCCGAGCCTTGATTTGAAAGCACTCTTTCAATTTTAGATTTATTTGAATTTTTTAGATTAATAAGATTTTCTTTTTTAGCATTAAAAACAAAATTGAAAAAGCTCTAAAATCTTTGAAAATGCATAATTTGGTATGTTTTCAGTAAATAAATTTTGCTAACTTGGTTTAGCTTTAAAATAAAGAAAAATTAATAATTTTTTAGATTCATTAAATTAAAAGGAGACAAATTTATATTATCCTTTAAGATAATTTAAATTCATACAATAATTACTAATAATAAATAATAGTTATTCAATTAACAAAATGAGAGAGTTTAACAAAATACTTGAAATATTTCTTTTCACATTAAATAAATTTGTTTACTTTATTAGGATTTAAATTTCCTAAGTAATGGAAGAAAATAATTACAAATGAACATTTTTTTTCTTTACTTGTAATTTTTTTAAATTAGAAAAACAGAAATAAATGGAGCACTTTAGTAGAGCCTTGGTAAAACTAACATGCTTTTTTTGAATTAGATAAATATTTATTCATAAATTTTATCTAGAATTTTCGCCTTTTTTTACAAAAAGAATTATTTCCTGTTCAATTTTCAAAACACTATTAAATTATAAACAGGTTTGAACCTTAGTTAACTGTTAGTTAAGAGTAGCACACCGCTTAATGGATTTAGCTTTATATTATGCTATAATTCTTTATTTAAATGTGAATATTTCAATTAAAAATAATAGTTTCATTGAATAACCCATCTTTATAAATAACATTTCACTTTATAAATAACATTTCACATAACTATAATCAATGCATTTCTTTTGATGCTGTATTTTAAAGAATTTAGCTTTTCTTAGGACTTATTACTTTGATTTTTTATGCTCATCAATGTCATTTACTTTTATACTTAGAAAATAAGTGTTATGCAGTAATATTACTATAAGTATAAATACGTATCAAATCTAATAAGACAACTAAGGTTGTATTAACATTTATTTAATTAATTAAATATAGAACATATAAATTCTAATGCATCTATATATAATATAATAATAAGTAAGGCGATGAATATGAATATTATATTAAAGCATTCTTGAACTAGAAAAACATTTTACCTAACAACAAATGCGGATGATAGCATCCTTGTGAAATTTGCATTAGTGAAAATTCATTTAACAATAGCAATCCGATCAAATAGACAAGAGTTTGTTCAATGCGTAGCATATTAAGTTTCTTTTAAAATGGTTAAAATGTATACTGATGATACAATGACCTAAAAAGAAATGGAATTAAAGAAAGAAATATAATTAAGAAAAGTGTTCGGGTCTCTGGGGTAAGATAATTAAATTAATTTATTGATAATGTGTAATATGTAAGAAGAGCAATTTTAAGCAGAACAGAATGAAGTACCGTCTATCGTGTTCAAGTTAAAAATGAATTCATATGCCAAGAAAACATTATTCTTGATTTTAATACAATATGATAAAGTAATCATGAAAGTACAATACTAGACAAAATTTTTTCATCACATGAATCAAATTTAAGGGAGCAAAGTCTCGAATTTATTGTACATGGTTAAGGTGTTTTGATTTTTATACATAACAAAGATAAGAAAGCAACTTTAATATGCATTAACTGAACCTCAAAAATATGAACTAACGAGTTATAAATACATAGTAATAGAGCTCGTTTACATTGATTTTTTAAATATTTTTATACTAATTACTGACGGCCTGTACATTTATGAATATTTTTAATTTTTTTATTTGAACCATTTAAATTAGCAAATTTTTGCTAAAACTTATTTGCTGAATGTCTTGAATGTCAGCATATTCCTATAATTAATAGTAAAAATCTTTAATAATTGTTAAAGCATTATTATATAATAGTTTGTCTCTTATGATAAATCCTAAAATTCATGATATCACATATGCCTTTTTTTCTGAACTGATTTGATTTTTGACTTTGCTAAATAATGAAAGAGAACTTTTTTTGATTTCTAAGCACATGCTAAGAATATTAGTAAGCGAATATGAAAACTTTCTGATTTTATATCATATTACGATATATGAACAATATTTATGATTTATCGATAAGTCTTTTGGACGACTAATTGTAGGAGTTGTTCAGACTATTTGAAATAAACTTCGGTTATAGCTATGTCTATTACATGATATAAAATACAACAATATATTTTTTTATCTTATTTGATGAGATTCAATAGTATAAAAATTCCCAATTTATCATCGTTAACAAACTATTATTTAAATAACGTTTTTCATTGAATAGAGTCTTAAATAAAGAAAAATCCTTTATGGAAACAACATGTTTGGTTAGAATATTGCTTTGGAGATTTCAAATGTTTGACTATATATACCCTGTCAATAAAGGAAAAAAAAAATGTGAATATCATTATGTACATAAAAACAAAAATGAACAAAAAATATATAAAGAAATTAGTAATTTCCCAAAATATTTCTTAACGATATGAAATCATTTCATGAACAATTTTACTTAATAGGAAATTTTCAATATTACAATACTTCAATATTAATTTTATAATATTACAATTTTAATATATTAAGTATTTTGAACGAAACAAATAAACTTACTAATGTGTGCTTTTTTAAAAAAAACATGTAGAAACTAGACTGTAGTATGATTGCATAAGTTAAGTGATAATAATTATTTAAAGTAAATAATTATTATTATAGCGTACTAATTTTTTACCATAGAAGAAGATACTTCATTTTTATAAATAATTTATAATTTTTATAGGTTGATAAATAATTACAGTACGATTTGTACCATAGAATCTACAGAAAACATTTCCCTTATCAAGATGTTTAAAAATACCATAAAAACTTAACTATTCACAAGATCTCTGAAAATTCAAGAAACATTTTTTTCGCAATCAAATTATACATTCAGGACTTTGCATAAAGATTAAATAATTCAGCAATTCTTTTAAGTATACCTTAATTGGCAAAATAATTCTTCAATGAATATACTCTGCATATTATTTTTCTTCCTTAACCCAAATATATGTCCATGTACTATATACAGCAGGGTTGGCCAAACTTTTGGAATCCGGGATCTACTCCACATTTAAAAATCGAAGGCGCTCTACAATTGTAGAGCTAAATTGACGTACATATTTATTTCCAATAACAAGAAAAAATTGTATATTATGTAATTTTTTCCAAAAAACAACTTAATATTTACAAATTAAAAATTTACTGACTAAAATAATCAAAATATTCATATATCAAAAACTGACCATCCTATTCACTTCGTTCAGTTGAAATTTGGTACTGCATATCTGCAACAAGTTTATCATATTGTGGCTGATACGAGCTCATTGCAATGCACAAACACGAAATTAAATGTTCATCTGTTAAATGCTTTCAATGGTTTTTTTTTTTTTTTTTTTTTTTTTTTTTTTTTTTTTTTTTTTTTTTTGTTCATGGTTGAGAAAGCAGATTCTCAAAGAGACGTAGATCCAAAGATTTCAAATACATAATCAATTTGTACATATTTGGAAACGTTTCCTCAGAAATTAAATTCCAAAAATCAGTATCGCTAAATATGCTCTGGATTTAAAAAAATATATCGCATCTTAATTTAATAATTTCTTCCTCGACCGTGACTGATGTGATATCTATTGAGGTCCTATTTTTTCAGATGCTCCATCAATGTTGACATTTTCAATAAATGGAAATATCATAAAATTGAGTATTTCTTTCAACCTAATTAAGTCAGCGAATCTTCTTTCACATTTTTCAAACAAAACAAGTAAGCATTAAGCGAAATCTTCAATGTCTCGGTTTGGATTATGGATGCACTCTTCCTCCATGTTTTTGAAGTTTCTCAATTCATATTTTCTTAATTGAGATGCATACCTTTCTATAGTATTTTTTAATGTTTAAATGACGCTCATCATGTCTGTTTTAGATTTTTAAATCGTAAACCTTTAATCATAGATCTTTAAATAGTAAATTTTTGCAGTTTGTTTTGGGTTTGAAAGCGTAAATTATAGTAAATTTTTATTTTAAATAATTCATTGATTATGTCATAAGTCATAAAATAAATTGTTAATATCTGAGGTCATAATCGGGTTGGTCGCTTAGACTACCTAATATGTCTTCGTGGTCTACCAGTCGAGCGCAGCCGACATCTGGGCCACTCCTGATATACAGAATGACTAAAATTTGACATGTTTAAAAAATGAAAATTTACACGTCTACAGAAATTTAATTTTTTGAATACCTGTCATATATCATTGTACGTGATTATAAATTTAATAACAATTTAAATTGATGATTGTAGTTATCTCTTATTCAAAATAATGGTGTTTGAATCATTGGCCACAGGAATAAAATATTTAAATGATTAACATTTCAGAAAATTTATTTTTATTATTAAATAAGCAAGCATATATTTTTTTAAAAAATTGCTAATTATAAACACAGCAGAGTTTAAAAATATATTATTTAAAAAATGGAATATTAACCACGGAAGTGCTAAAAAATATTAAAATTTTCTAGTCATAAAATTTGTGAATGCAAAATCTTGAAACGTTATAATAAAGGCAAAGAAACATATAAAACTTAAATAACAAACTATTTCCACGAAAATATATCATTTAAAAGGGTATTCTGACACACGCTTGAATAATTTTTGGAAATATTAAGTTCTTGTTTCGTCATTAACATTTAAAATTTTCTACACCACGCACACATGCGATTTATAACATTTTAATTTTAGTAAGTACTGAAATAAGTGAATCATTGCATGAAAAGTATTTACTTTTGTCTCCTAACTATTAAAAGTATTTTCGTAAAGCATTTCTAAGTTTTGATTAAAATCTGTTATAATATAATACTAAAAATATTTGTAGAATTTTGAATTACTGTTTAACAACCAAGTATTATTATTTTTAAATATTAAACTATACACCATTTATTGAAATTTAAACCAAGAACATCAATTTACGACCATGTATTGGCTATTTCAATAAAACATAAATTTTATTAATCTAGAGTAAATTATATTAAGTTATTCTAAACTTATTTAAACATTTAATAAAAAATTCAAGTATGATATATAAATTTATAACAAATAAATGTAATTTGTTTTATAAATATCAGTGAAAAATAGAGTTATAAAGGTTATATTCCTAAGAAAAATATTGTTCATTGCTTATTCGAGCAGACAATTTAATAACAACACTAAACTAAAATTTTTAAAAATACATAGTGAACCTTTAAAAGCAGAATACAGGATTTAAAATATTTTCCAAATATATACATCTAGATAATAAAAGAAGACAGTATATTACTGTAATAAATGCACTTATTCTCTTCGAGATGTCAATTAAAATGAAGAATTAAGGAAGTAGAAAAAATCCATTGAAAGAATTAGAAAGTGCAGTTTTAATAGAAGAAAATTGGTGAAAAATATTTCATTTATTGCATCTTGTAAAATGTAAAAGAATAGGTTGATTCATTTTATGGGGAATATGAGTCTAATAAATCGTAAAGCGTGTACATAAAACGTAGAAAGTTTCTGAAACATCATACTAATAATAGAAAATATACGTAATAATTTTCTTAATTTTAAATTTATATTTTTCATTAGACATGTTTGTAAAAGTTTAAACACACATAAAATTCTCATATCGGCATTTTTATTTCCTTCGTGGTTCAAAAATGGTTTTGTTCACATTCTTTATATAAAAATTTTAATACTAAAAATACTGAAGAGTGCTTTGTTTTTCAAATAGATTGACAACACAAATTGTTTATGATAAACACAATAATATCTGTATAGGAAAACAATTTTGAAAATGCTTGATTAAAAAAAAATATATCTTCAGAAATCTATACGTTAATTGTAAATTAATGCAAAATAGCAATGAAATATAGAATGTGAAAAGTTTAATGTGGCCCAACCCTTAAATTAGTTACTTCTAGCAAATATTTTATTTTAAAGATATTATTTGTTAAAAAATTATTATTTATATTTTTAACAAATTATATTTTGTTGAAAATATTATTTGTTATTATCAACAACATCAAATTGAAATTTTACAAAAATTAAGGGATAGAGAAAATCTATAATTATTTTAAGAAACAATATTTATTTTTAAAAAAAAAATTTTATACGGCAATAATGCTGTATAGAGATGGTAAAAGATACTTTTCACTAACGCTTCTTTCTTTTTCTCTCTAAACGTAATACAAAATTAAAAATACATTAAAGATCATTGTTTTCAAATAAAAATATCATGTTTCAAAACTCGTTAAAATAAACAAATGTTGAAAATTGCTTTCATAAGAACAAGCATTCAAAATAATTATAAATACAATAGAATTTAAAATACAAAATAAAAGTATGAAAATATTTGTATATAAATTTGTTTAAAAATCCTTTTTCTTTTATTATATATATATATATATATATATATATATATATATATATATATATAACTTAATAAAGTGCTGACAATCTTTCGTCAAATTCCATAACTTATTTTCCGTTTTCTAAATACTAAAATTGGAATTCGTAATTTTGAATTGCTGATCTCCTATACCAAATCATTATTCAAATAAATCTTAACCAGTATGAAATAAATAATTCAAAATTGTTGCTCAATGCAAACTATTTAGATAAATGTCTTAAATTTTTTGTAGATAACATGGTGGTATTACATACCCTCTTATAAAATCCTGTTGAAAAATAGCTTATTCATTTAACTCTATACATTTCTTATCTTTAATTGCATCATACAAAAATGCATTTTAAAATATTGTTTTCTTGTATATCTCTTAATATATTTATTTTAGTAATACACGGATAATTTCATTTGAAATTTTATAAGTAAAATGAGATACTGGATTTAATGTGCCAAAATAAATGTGAATATGTGTATACATTCATATGTATGAATATATATATATATATATATATATATATATATATATATATATATATATATATATATAGCTCAAGGGATGTATGCTATTATATCTTGATATCTTTGAAATTCTTAATGCCCAGCAATTATTAAATTTATTAGAGTAGTTGTAAATTTACTTTTTTTTAGTTCCAAACAGAATTGTTAGGTTTCTGCTTCATTCTTTCAACTGCGTATTCACTAGATGTCCTTCCCTGGAAAAAAATAGTGACTGGAAAAAAATAGCAAAAACACCTACTATAAAATTGTTTCACTTGAATATTCAATAAACCTTGGTTTTTTGTTTTACTTTTTTTTCCCCTCACTTCGAACGAGCATTTCAAGAATAACATTTTAAAACAGATTACCAACTACGACAAATATTCATAGTAAGATCTTATCATCTAATAATTATATTATATATTGACCAAAAGTATTTAATTCTGATCTTTAACTACTAATGTGCTTATTAATGACTAATTTCGTTGATATAAATGAAATTATGGTAACATGATAACAAATTGGAAATATATATATATATATATATATATATAGATTAGATAAATGTAATAATTTACTTTATGCAACTAAGTGTAAACTGTATTCAGTTTGTGTAACGGCATTAGGAATGTAATAAATTTATTAAAAATTATTGTACATTACGTTTCTTTACTTTTTCTGTTTTCAAGGAAACAGAATTTTAAAATATAGTAATGAATTTGTTAATTAAAATATAATATTTGCTAATTGACATTAAATTTTATAGTTTTTTTCCTTTATATTAAGTGAAAATATACAACCATAACACATTCTAGAACAAATATAATAATCGTACTTCTGAATTTATATTCTGTTTGGCCTTACATTGAGGATATTTGAAAGCATTTGGAAATTCTTTTAAAAATAAGAGTGAATACATTTCTGTGAAATTATTTAGTATAAAATAATTTAATATTTTGATTTCTTGAACGAGAAATTTCTCAATTTTTATCACAAATTCTTAAAGAAATGAATTTGTTAAATATGTTTACTATTATATTATTTGTTGATATTTTTTTAAATTATGATTTCAATAAGCATAATTTAGAAACCTATGTTTTAATAATAAGACTTCGAAATTTCTTTATTTTGTTAATTAATTGCATCCTAAAGAAAATATGAAACTTGTTATCAAACATGACTTCCAACTTTTTTATATCTGTAAATTGCATCTAATTGTTTATAGCACAAATCATTTTATACGATGTATAAATTCAGAAAATACTTACGCTATATTCATTAAATATTAAATATTCTCAAATTATTCATCGTTCAAGCAGGAAAATTCCTCGTTCTCATCATTAATGGGTGGGACATTGTTTAACGTAAAATTAATTATAAAAATAACATTCTCCTTAAAATTTATGGCTAAAATTTTGGATTATAAAAGATTAAAACTTTGAACATAATTTAGGTTGGAATTAATTGCATAATTATGTCACCAAGAGTTTGATTACTTTAAACATTATTAAGATATGATAAAATATTGTAAGTGTCTAATTGATAAGCTAAATTTATTGTATTGCCTAAGTTCTATAATATAGTAGACGATAAAATATAAAATCAATTCAGAAGACTTACAATTATTTTATGTAATTTTATACAAAATAAATTAGTCTACGTTTTATCTGTAAATAATTTAACTTGAATTTAAAAGTGAAATATTTGAAACACTATAAGAATAATTATTTAGTTTCTCTCTACCTCTGTGTGCTTCGTAACAATATTTTCCAAAATTATTTGTTCTATTTATTGAATTGCATATAAATTTTTTATAACAATAGGTGTTATATTTTAATGATTTCTGCTTTAAGAAAGGATGTAAGAGTAATTTTCTTTCATCAATCGTTTCAAGGTTACAGACTTTTCTGAATTCTTGAGGTTTTGGGAAATTTATATAGCTAATTTAAGCAATAGAATTTCGTTATTATCATTATATACTTATTTGTGTGTTGTGTGTGTGTGTGTGAATAACTTTTTTTATACAAGAAGTAACTTTAGAATATAATATAATATAACCAAATTATTCATACTTTTCTCATTCATATTATCTAGCAAGCCGCTGTTTTAAACATAAATGCTGAGTACATACAAGAGCTTTTAGTGAAATTCTTAGGTCATTCAATAGGATGCGTGTCACGCAATTAATTGTTTAAAGAACAAAATTCACTTTCTTCAACATATATTTATCATCCTCATAGTATATACATAAAATATGTAGAGCTACCTGTATATTTTTAATATTTGTAGACAGAAATAGAGAAAAATTATGAGAATTTTCTATATATGCCTTTTTTTAAGAAGATTTTGTATCTAACATTTGAACTGCATAATGAAACAGAATGAAAAATGTGGTAATTTAAGAAATTATTATTATTATATTTCTTAGTTTAGTTTTCAATTTGATAACTAAAATATCATTAAAATTTTATTTATTTCCAAAAGAACTCTGAGTAATGCTTCTCATATTTACTTTACTTATTTGAGAAATCAGAATAAGAAATCACTTTCTGGGACAATTTAGTTCTTTATAAGAATGCGTCATTTTGTTTCTATATTTGATATTTTTGTAATTTTCATGATCACATTATTGTATTTTTTATGACTTTTCTTATTAACGCTTAGAAGTGTCAACTAAAAAGAAAAGTTATTCAAATTTCAGATATAAGACATTAAATATTGATTAATCCAAGCTACCACAGCTGTGGCAATAATTTAATGAATGTATTTGTTTCAATGTAGATACTAATCATTTCATTTTTATAATATTTATTACACTTTATTATTAACGAAATGGAAGCTAAATAATTGGTAAATTAAAAATGTTTTATGTATTTTATAACGAAATGTACATATTTATCTTAAAACTAATAAAAAAAGATAAGATACATGCAAGTATAATAAACATTATTAGAAAGAGGGAGTTTTGGGAAGTGAATGATTAATCTAAGAAATAAAATAAATGTGGTTTCCTTTAAATAATTCCTATTAAATTAACGTTTAATAACGTTAAATCTAAGACACTCAAAATTCTAATCAATACATTTCTATAATGATTAAAATGGTTTACTTAAATGTGTCTTGAAATGTTTTCATGCATTAACAAAAATGATAAACGTTCACCAGGAAACTCAATTACCTTATGTTATTATCTTATATTATTTTTAGGTATTAGTAAAAGAATTCCTTATCAGAACTATGCATTGTATGAAAGCAAAAATACTACCACAATATAAATAAATCATATTTCGCTAGTAATGAATGTGAGATAAGGAAACCTTTCTTCAGAGAGCAGAGATATTATCTAGGGATTTATTTCTTATAAATGTGCATTTTCATCTACAAATATAGAGCTATTTTTCAATCACAGAAATAAAAGAGATATATTTACAACCAATGACTTGTGAATAAGGTGATTTTTATCTTATACATATATGTATTATAAATCTATATACATATATATTCCATTATTACAACTACTTTTACAACGTACTACTATTTTCCTATTTTAAAGAAAAGTATGATTACACATTGATAGTTATACATATAGTTATGGCATACCTATTATATTATTATACATTAAAGTATGATTATATAAAAATATGTATTATACCTAAAGATGATATATAATATTTAATTTTAAATTTAATACAATTTTTTCATTATCGTAATACATATACTTATAAAAATATTAACATTTAAATTTATACCCAGAATTACCTTACTGTGTTCTGGAAAATAAAAATATTCTTTTTAGATCTTTATCTAAGATAATAAAACATGTATGAAATGCATTCAACATGGTTATTTTTAAAGATGTTAATGAATCTATGAAAAATATTTAAAATCTGAACTAGTTTTCTGTTGTTGTGTTTGTTTGTTATTGAGAAGTGTTTTGTTGTTAATATAATCACTTTTAGAATAAAGTATATTTTCATTTTTCACGTCGAGTATTATATCAAATGATTTGTAATGATTGAAGATATAATTATAAACTTTACATTTTTATAGCAATTCATTTCATGGTGTTGCAACAATTGATTTAAAGAAGAAAGTAAAATACTATCTCCTTACATCATTTTACTTCTCGACTCTTAAAGCGTATTTCAATTCAAAACTATATTCATAACATTATATATAATATTTCCTTTACCAAGCATACAAGAAGTGATATGATTTTCATCACGTGAATATTAATTATATTCGTTTCTGTGTCTGCTGAGTCCACATAAAGAATTTATGCCCATGAATTTATGAGACATTTCTGAGAGTATAAAACGTTTTCAATATCCACTTTCAGTTCATTCATGTTTAAATGTATGTAATTTATTTAAATATTTTATTTGCGTAACTTCAGAACTTACACATATTTATAAAATGTGTATACATTTACATATATATTGAAAAAAACTTTTTTTTATTTGATAAATTAGCTAATTAATTTAAATTACACCATTATTTTAAAGTGTGCATTGTTTTTAAAAGTTTTAGAAAAAGTGTCGTAGTGCAAAAGACATAAAAGGAGCCGGAGAGGAAACACATGTTTTGCAGAGAATTCAATAGCAATTCCTCTCGGCAGTAGTGTTTGAAATATAAAAGAAAGGAAATACATAAAATTGTAATTTAATGAGATAAGTGTTATAAAGAAATATAACTAGACACTTCAAAGTGGCACCTGAAAGCTGCAGGAAACGTTTATAGAAATTTTTCATCCGAGGGTCCTATTTTTCACTTTGGACGATGGGTGGTCCCTGTAATATAAAAATGTTCTCTTTTGTATTTATGTGTGGCCAATCAAGGGTTTGGAGGAGAGATTTTCGACCATTCCCAGGAAAACTAGAAGTTACGTATTCGTTTTATGATCGAAAAAATAATTAATAGAATAAGTTGGAGGAGAGAAGAAGACAACTATGAAGTAAAGGAGTTGAACCGGGAGATTTACACAGAAATAGAACAAGCCTCCGATGTGACACAGAGATGTAAAACAAGCCTCCGATGAGATAGATATACACAGAAATAGAACAAGCCTCCGATGAGATACAGAAATAGAACAAGGCTCCGATGAGATATAGAAATAGAATAAGCCTCCGATGATAGAGAGAAAAAGAGATAGAGAGATGGAACATACCTACTAGAGTTAGATACAGAACAAGCCTCCGATTACAGACATGAAGTAGACCTACAAATGAAAGTGATGGAGCAGACCAGTTCACGGGGAATACCGGAGCAATGAGATAATGAATGGATATCCTAAGGAAAGCTGAGCGACTTAAGCTACCTAAAAGGAGTGATTCAAGAGTGTACTATAAAGGTGATGAGTCTTTTTAATTTCTTCCTCAGGGCCCTGACAACACTATTTTATAAGTATATTTTGAAGAAATTTGTATATTAATAAGATAAATAATCAAGAATGTTCAATGTAAATATTTAAATTTTTAATAATGCAATAAAATTGTGTTATTATTTAACTTTGTCTTTCTGATTTGTTCTCAACAAATCTCCATTATTCTTTACGAACCTGGGTTAGCTCGGTGTTTCTTATATACTGAGTTCCAGCACAAAAAGGAGCTATTCCAATAAAGTTGAAAAACTTGAAAAGGGAAAATTACTATCTATTTCCCTCAAAACAATATAAGAGTGGAATTTTCCTTTATAGGCAAGACATACGTGATATCATATATAAATGTTTTCAATTTGCATTATTATTAAAAATATTTCTACTGATTTTAAAAATTTAAAATACGTTTTGAAAATTTCTCACTGTTACTAAATAGTAATTAATGTGTTGATATCCTTACATAACTTATTTTTCTGTCTTTCTATGAAATGGATTTTTTTTCCATTGTGCTACTTTTTAATTTCTTTCGCACAAAATGTGCTTCATTCATCTCATTCAAAAAGTAGGCGATAATGTCTTAAATTTCTTTATTTAAAACATAAATGAAATTTTAACATAAAGTTTTATTCTGCTTCACTCAGAAAAACTCATTTTTCTTTACAGCACTTGAAACTTTACACCTATGAAGCTAAGTTTTTCTGAAAAATTACCCTCAAAACTGTTTGGTCTTTCTTTTCCTGAATAATCTAAAAGAAGTTTGTTGGCTTGTGAATTTACAATCAATTTTCGTACACTAATACTTTTTCGAATACGAAGAATCGTTTTGAAGAGAAACCTAATTTACTGCAAACATCCCCACCTGAGGAAAGAATAACATCTCTAAATTGTTTAATTGAGGCCAAAAAAATAACTATAAACTGTTAAATTTTAGACAGTAAAATATTAATTAATTGAGAAGTTGACACATTCCTCTGTCAACTTGCCACCCTTTAAAAAAATGACACATACACATGCAGTCTTTCTTTTTCTAAATTTCTTTTATATATTGTTTTTAAACATAAGGGAACTTTCAATTTCAAAATAACATCTTGTTTATTTATACTTTTAAAACTTTTCTGCGAAACAATTTTTTTTTGTCCTTTTTTATTCTAAAAGGTTAATTTTTACTAAAATAGAAATTTGTACATTAATATGCGTGCTACTTCTTAACTCATTATGTTACAAATACTATAAATATTTACTAAGATATTGAATAAAATTACCATAATGTACAATACAAATTCATTCTGTAAGTTCATATTTAGATTAAATTTATCTATTATTTATTTAGAAATTTTGAATCTCTTAAAAAATTTGATGTACTTTAACATATTTGCAAAACACATGAACAATAGAAATACAAACAATGGCTATGCAAGTGGGATATTTTAAAACTTTAAATACATTCGTTGAATTAGTTTCATATATCCATATTGCTTAAATATAAAATATTTAACGCTTACTTCAAAATTTTGTTTCCCATTTTAATAATCTTTATAATTAATGCATAAAATTAGAACAATTTAAAACTTAAATCAACATTTTATAAACAAATTTCATTTTGTTCTTTTGAAAGAATTTTATTCTGAATCTAATTTAATGTATATATAAAAATATAAAGAGTACATTTCTCCTCTTATTATGAAATTTCTATTTAAATTAATTCGAAACGACTATCTCATGACTGATAAGTAGAGTTTTATAATAACACTATCATAATATCATCAAAGAAGAGTTTAATTTTCAAAGTTTATAACTCATAGTTAAATAAATATTTAAACTACGAGAAACACATTTCCTTTAATTTAAAAAGGAACATAAATTAAAAATAAAATACTTATAATGAAATAATTATTAATAAATTCGCATTTTAATGAATAGCAATAAAATTAGAAATAATATAAATCTGAAGGCAAAATTTATTTTCAAAATGAGATTAAGATAGAAAAAACATTGTTTTTTATATTGAAAATACCATTAGTAAATATTTTAGAAAAATTCCTGGAATTTTACTTTCCTCTGGAGCTCAGTATTTTATGACTTTAAATTTTAGTATACCTTATATTCTTTTTGCTATTTTAATTAGAAATCATATATGTTTTTATCAAAACATCATTAAACTTTCATTGTAATCTATTTTTCATATTCTTTCACAGGAAATATATAAAATTTTATTAGTGTTTATTTTAAACTAATTTTACTAAATGACAAGTTATAAATGTAATCATATCTATATCTTTTGGAAATAAAATAGTAAATAAATACTTGCAGTTAAAGTTTAAGTATATTTCTAACTGTCATAAATATACAATTGCCACAAAATATTTTAAATGAATTTGTATTTTGTAAATATACTGAAAAAAACTTATCAAACTTTTAAATTTTACAAGATATTTTTCAATAGTTTAGAATAAATAATTTACAAAATTTATCGAAAATATCTAATAAATATTTATTGATAATTAATTTCATTATGTAAATTATATTCTTTATAAATATCCTGTTTTCTAAGATCATAATCACGCTACATTTTATAACGCAATATTAATTAATTTTATGTTTCTTTAATGTTATACAGAGACGCAAATTATTAATCAACTTTCTCTAGAATTATCTCTCTAATGAATCATTTATCATTCTCATATTAATGATTTGTATACTATAGGGACAAACAAAAAAGTCTTATAATCCACATGCAATTTTTCTGTCATTTTTCATTCTTGCTATATTTAGATTTTCTATATTTAGAAATGTTATATATATATAATAAGTCAGTCATTCAATTAAAAATGTTCCTTATCATTTTAATTTAATCAAACATATATTGCTTCAACACATTTCCTGTTGTAAGGAAAATAATGTAATTTTAAAAAAAAAGTTCATTTGCATTTTTCTTACTCGTTTTAAGCATTTTACATGTTTGAACTGCTTAATGATGTTTGTTTTTTACATCATAAAGCTTACATAATGTAATTTTACATCATAAAGCTAACAAGTGTATTTTGCTTATTTTTGATTGAAATATATTTCTTGAAGTAACTTCATTTAAAATTATTGATAGTATTTACAAAAAGAAAAAAATAAAATATTTATTTCATATTTATCTAGTTTATCAATATTTTTAATATTTATTATTATAGTTATATTAATATATTATATTTATAGTTATATTAATATTTTTAAGTATTTTATTTCATTGAATTGAAACCTTTCAGTTTTAAAATATTGCAATAGTTGAAAATTTCGAAATAAATTTATGATGGAAAAATTTTAAACATTGAAAGAGTTAACTTATATAGCTTTCATCTTCATTGCTTTTAAATCACATGATTATTTAAAATTTATTTTTAATATGAATTGATTAAAAAGTATTACTATCAGAAATACTATAATTAATGACTAAATGTTTTATTTCTTACGAACATACCATTAAATAATAGAAATCTTCTAAAGTTATATTTAAATAAGTTTCCTATTAATGTGGATTTTCTTAATTTCCAAAATAAATAATTTTACATTAAATGCTAGTAAATCTGAATCGCAAATTTAGTCACAGTAATTTTAAAATGTATGCACTATATCCATTCTAAATTCCCTAACACTTGAAAATAACTTAAATTACTTAGAAGAAAACCAGGAAAGTCATGCATCTATAAAATAATCATGTGAAAATAAATTAATTTTCATTGTTTCATATCAAAATCCCTTTTCCTGATTGTAATTTGCTTAATACAGTAATTTTTTAAAATGATAAGAATGGAAAGCTATAAATATAGTTCTACTAAAATTCATAAAGTAATTATTTTTATAGTTTTAGTATTGGTAGGGGAAGATAAAATTTAAATAATAGAGTTTTCTTTTCCAGTGTTCTAATATTTCAATTAAAATTTTTATCAATAAACAACAATAAATAAAGGTTTTCCTACTTTATATCTTCACGTATTAAAATAAAAAAATGATTTAAAACTCTAATAAAATATTTTAGGGAATGAATGATTAAAATTTATTACACATTTCTGTATCGGAAACAATTTTTCCTATATTGAAGCAAATTCATATACAAAGCAAATTCTTTTTATGGAATTTTACTCTTTTTCCTCTTTGCGTTATTTCATGATCATTTTTTCGTGAATTTCGCTATAGCTCTAGTTTTTCAGATATTTATATCTTATTCTACAGCTTATTTAATGAACTATAAATAGCTTTTGTTAAAGCTGATTTTTAGCTAGTACTTTAAAGTTGTATTGTATAAATTAATGAGCATGATGTGAATCATTTTTTTTTCAAAATTGTTTTTTTTACTAAAGAAGGTCCTACAAAATAAAGAATATTTTTAATTGTAATTCCTGTTTAAAATGTCTGGGATGCACTTTAAATCACATAAAAAAGGAAACTTTTATATTGTTAATTTATCTAGTTATTTTGTATTCAATACCTGCATCTCAAAAGTATTTCTAAAATTACGTTTACCAAGAGAAATTACTTTTCTTTTCTAAATTTACTTGTATTAACACAGATACGTGTTTTTTAAACACACAAAATAAATTAAATAATTTCATTTTCATGAAATGATTTTAAGAATAACTATCTTAAATTTTCGAATTACTCTACTATTTTGAAATTCATATTTCGTATGTCTCAAACTATTAAGAAAATTTAAAGGTAGACCTTAAAATATATTTGTTATTTCAAAAACAACATTTTAAAAGAAACCAAAACTTTCATCAATTCTTCTATTTTAAATTTCATTTAAATTTCTTCATGTATATAAAGTTGCTGAAGATTCTATTTTCCAATATCTGTAAAAGAAGTTTAGATGTTAGAGCTGATTGATTAGACGTTTGATTGTAGTTAATATTAATATATGTTTTCCGTATTAATGGCTGTGAGACGTTGCGCACTTTTATATTTTAAATTCAAATGTCTTATTTTTAACTTAATTCCTCCTTAATTCCTCCTCGAAGATTATCATACTAACATGCCAATGCTAAAAACATAAAACTTTATTTGTAAAATATATTTGTTTTAAAATAAAAAAATAATTTTTAACTAAAAAATACATTTTTGTCAAAGGAAAATTTTATCTGCAAAACTTTTATTTTAAAAATATTATGTATTGAAAATGATGAATTAATAAAAAATATAAACATTAATGAATTCTAGTTAAATATTTTATAGACGACATATCAAATAAAAAAATTGAAGTTTAATTAAATACTGCTTAAATAATTTTTTTTTAAATTTGGTGATATTTTTCTGGATTTTCGAAAATGATGATGAGGTATTTTAAAATAGCGAGCATTGATAAACTGGGATTATAATTGTAACTCAGTGTAACATGGTATCAATTTAATTGGTTAAAATTAATCAGAGTAATATAAATTTTATAATAAAAATATTAGTAAATTTATCAACTCTTTAATTAACGGAAACGTAGTAGTCTTTAAATCTTCAATATTAATAGCACCGTTAAAATGTTGAATATGGTTACAAAAAATTTATGAGCATTTAATTTTGAGGAACATAATTCAAAAATATATATTTCATTAGAATATAAAAAAAAAATCTCCTTTGAAAGAGTTTTCATCAATATTTGATTGTTATTGCACATTAATTTATAAGAAAAAAATATTTTATTAAAAAAAATTTACACTTATGAAATTTTAAAATATCATGCGAAATTATTATTTTAAATTCATATTTGGAATAGAAACTCATCTACAAACATTTTCAGGATCTTTTTTTTTGCATATCCTTTGATAAATTTAATTATCATAATTTTAAATATATTTCGTAATTTGTATTTTAAGCTGACTGTTATTATTTTATGCTGATTTCCAGTATAATCATAATTTCGTAATTTATGTCAAATGTGATACATTTTAAATCATTTATCGCATTAATTAAAAATCATAGTATCACAAAAATGTTGAATTATACAATCTGTCACTGAAATTATGTAATAGAAAACAACGAAAAGTAAAACTAATGAATGATTAATTTTAATCTATCAGCTCAGATAATTTTTATTTTTTTTTATAAATTGAATCTTAAAAATCTTTATTTTTTTCCATCTCTTAGTAGAAAAAATGAAACTTAGTTCTTTTAAGTGATGATTCTGGATTGGTTTTTGCACGCATGTGCAAAAATCAATTTATAACTTTTTAGAAAACTGAGGAAATTGTTAAAAAGGTGTTTCATTAAATAGAAAAAGATCGTAACTTTTCGGACAAAAGAAGTTTTTGTTATCCCTTATGTGCAATTAAAAAAGTGCATGTCATAAATCAAATTTTGCTAGCAATGAATAAAGTTAAAATATCATTGAAAGCAGTTTCATAAAGAATAGAAAAAAATTTTTTCATCAATTTGAACTAGAATGATATATCAGATTTAAGGAAATGAAATTGATAAAAATTTTCAAGGTTTCAATGCTTTTTTAAAGTAACATATTTATTGTAAGATATTTTAACTAAGAAATTTATCTCACACATACACAAGATTTATTTATTGGGAAAAAGAATTATAATTTTGTTAAAATAACTAATGTTTATGTAACAAATAAATATTTTTAATTATCTCATAAATAAATTTAACAATCTTTATAAGAAGTAAAATTGATTGACTGTAAAAAAAATTAAAAATAATATTATTCCTCTTAATTTAGAAACAAATTTTACAGAAAACATGTAATGCAAAATAGATTGTCTTCAATAATGTAAATTGTGAATAAAATTACACTAAATATAAATAACTCTACTGCTTAAATACTCATGAAACAAAACAGCAAACATTTTAATTTGAGACATTGAAATTTGTGAGAGAAATTTGATTTAGTGTAAAATTTATAACAACCTTTACATTGCATTTAGGAAATAAATAAAGCTTAGAGAAAAAAAAAAAAAGATGGGATAAAAATCATATTGAAGGAAGCAAAAATCTTTACAAATGATTTTTATAAAGTTAGAAAATCGTCTAAGAAATGTTTATATGTTGGCAATAAATTATCAAAAAATTATCAGGTAAATAAAAAATTTTTAATTTATTAAAATAAAATCTTTGAATTTTATATTTTGATACAATTATTTTATAATTTGTTTACTTTGAAGATAAAGATAATTGTAACAGAAAAAAAAATCTATATTTATTTTAATTTTATCTAAACTACTTTTTTCCTGTAAATGATTTTAAATTGTTCTAATAAATTCACAAATGTTTTTTTTAGTTTTTCGCCATAAATAAATTTAACATGAAAAGTTGTGATGTATGGAACAATTAACTGAAATTATTGCTTAAAACAAAATTTTAAGTTCATCGTTTTAAAATTCATTTTCAATATTTTATGTCGATTTCACTTTATAAGGTTAATTTTAAATGTTTTATTTTTAAAAAGCCTTTCAAATTTATTCAGAAATATATCGAAAAATATTTCCAACTAAAAGTTTGATTTTATAAACTCAAATGAATTATATTTATATATATTATTTATATTTATATATTATTTATATTTATATATTATTTATATTTATATATAATTATTTATATTTATATATTTATTAAATATATTTATGAAAATGCAATAGGAATTTTAAGAATTTTAAATGATGTTAATTACAACTAAGTTTCTTAAAATTTGATAAAATATAAGAAAAGATGATTGGCTTCTATATTTCCTAAGAGCTTATTAATAAGATTCTTTTTAAATAAGATTTCATAATTGTAATAATTGATTGTAGATTCTGAAGAATTGATTGAATTGCAGATTTTGATGATAAAACAATTGTAATGAAAGTAACCACGAAAGTTAATCCTCTTTTATATTCTTCAGTGTTGGGAAACAGGTAATAGGTGCATCCATAAAGTTAACACTAACACAGAGTAGAAATTTATAAACCGCTTTTCACAATTGCTAATACCAAACATCATTTATAGAAGATACTCAAACATGAAATATAATGGTTTGTTAAGTGGAAGACTAATATATTATCAGACGCACACATGTAAAGAATAACATTAAGAGATCTAGGTTTTAATTTTATTCATTACCACTGTACATAAATCTATATAAGTTAAGTAATTTTATAAATTCTAATTTATTTATTTTTATTTGCAATGTTAAAAGGAAAACGATATTTCGTATATAAAATTTAGAAAACATTCAAGATGAAAATAAATGATATAATTTTAAATTAGCAGATTATTCTTGCACAGATTTTATTTAGAAATACTTTTTCAAAAAATATTTAAAGAACCATTTATGTAACATCGACTTAAAACTGATAATTATTTTTTTATTTTAATCATTTTTGAAATATTAAATATATTAAAAATTATTTTAAAAATTAATAATAATTTGAAACACATTATAAGTATTTTTTAAAAAAAAAAAGAAACTACAGTGTTTATCCATTTTATTATTTTCATTACCATTAAGTCAATTAAAATTTAAATAAAGGATCTAAACACAAAATCAAACAAAAGTTCATTGGTAAAATTTTAAATTTGATTTAATTAAAAAGTATTTTTGAATAGGAACATGGACAAATTTTGCTTTTATATGTTTTCATATCTATATTAAGTTTATAATAAGCGAATTACAATTTAAGATTTTTAAGAAACTCAAACAAAAAAAATTAAAATTTATAAATATAAATATGAATATTTGCTTACGTTAAGGACAATAGTGATAAACTATGGACATTGACAGTGTTGTATAATTTGAATAACAAATCAATCGAATAAATGAAAACTATAGGAACGTCAAAAAATCAGTCTCATTTTGTTTATTTTCATGAAAATAAAAGAATTATATAAGACGTATAAGACTGCAATAATTTTCAGAATTAAGCTCAAGAATAAATAACAAGAATAGTATAATTTTATCTAGTTTATTCAATAATAACATCACTACAACATTATTTAATGCAGCTCATCATACTCATGTCTGTTGAGATTAGTTAAAATTGTCGAAATGTTGATTGAATTCAAGAACTGAAAAACCATCAAATGCCAAGGAAATGTATTTCTAAGGAATAAGACAAGTTTTTCGATGGTATCTTTTTAATATTTTAGTTTTCTGATTTCAAAATTATTCAGTGTTTAAATTTAAAGAAATATACCAAAACTAAATTACAATAAACATATTAAAGAATATTTATTGTAAATTTAAATAATTAATACTATTTACAACGTGTCTTTTGGAAATAAAGTTAATATCATTGATAAATAAAATTAAAAGTAGTAAACTTAATAATGAAAAAGATATATTCTCAAATTGGTATAAATTAGAACCACAATTGAATTAAAATGAATATATTTCTTCGTGTTTAAAAGAAATATTCAAATAATTTTTAAAAAAACAATTTTAAGGAAATATGAAACGTAACGTATTACAAGAAGTCAATAGATGTATTACAGAAATAATTTATAAAAGTTCAGAAAAAAATCACAGAATGTATTAAAATTAAGCTCCCTTATAAGCAATTCAGTAAATGTAACTAAAATGAATACGGATATTTATATATTTAACTTAGTAAGTAACATTTTATTTACATACATTAAGTTAAAAGTGTGAATTCAAATATTTTTGCAATAAACCAAATATTTTAAAAAGAAAATAAATTACACTTCAATCGTATTGGAAATATATATATATATATATATATATATAATAGCACTAAAAATATTATTTATTAATTATTATTTAGTGATAATAGGGAGTTAGTATTTTTTAGAAAATATTTTTATTTGATACATAATTGATGAATTTGGGTATTTTTCATCTAAACAAGCTTTTACTTAATCTATAATATTTAACTTCATGTAAAACCTATTGATGAAACCCTCTACTCTAAACATATTATGCTAAGTCCTACAGGAACAGTTGCTGATTTTAATCAAAATACCGTAACTATTACGAAACTCCTAAACAATGATTGAAATGATCTGAACGGAAATTAACATCACAGAAGACATATAACTATTTCACATTTTCCACGATGAGACTATTTCAGGAAATCATTATTCGTCGTACATCCATCATTTTAAATAAAGTGGAATTTGTTATCACCTGCATATATAATTTAAGCATATTTAGCTGTACATTTTCCAGTAGAAACTGTTTAGCTACTTAAATTAAATTATTGAAAATAATAAGAATCTGATTGTTTTAATTGTTATAGATTAAATATCTTATGCCTAGCAAGTTAATTTGTTATTACTTGATAATTTTACACTCTGTGAAACTCAGTAGAATTGTGAGGATAAATTTGTATAAATATTTATCTGAATTAAAATGTTTTATATTCAAAATAATTTTGTGGGAAATAAAATTTCAGAAAGGTTTGTGTTTTATTACTAACTAAATATTATTATAAATGGAACAAACATTGATAATGAGACTCAACATTGTTCATTAAGAAGTAATTAAATTTAACGTATATAAACAGAAATCATAGTAACTAAAAATTATAAAAATACATTATTAATTCAATATATTTATGGAAGTTTTAGTATTGACTTCCTACGGTCTCTTAAATTATCGAAGAAACGTTTGGAAATTTCTATCATAATTTTTTTAAATTTATTTACAGCTTATTCATTTTTTTTTTGAAGTTTATATATTGGTGTTTTAACAGCTCAAGTTTACTTATTCTTAAAATAAATTGATTTATTCAAATGTTAACAAAACTTTACCAAATCATTAAATTTACTGAGTCAGCATTTAAATCCAATATATTGATAATAATATGCATTTGGTGAAAAAATAAATTATATTTAATATCACATTAAATATTGCAGTATAAAAAATATTTCTTTTATTTTATTGTGATTCGCATTTACTTAAACACTTTGATTAAATTTCTTATTTTTAATATGTCTTGAAAAACAAATATAAAAAAACAAATATGAAAAATAAATATATATAAATGTAATGTCTGCAATTTTCTCAAATTTTTAATTTCATAAATACTGTTGATTTATTTTACAACACAAACTATAAATCTAATATCTACTTAAATAGCACTGAATAATTCCTTTGGAAATTTTTATTTGATTTTTTGAAATGAGATTTATTTAAAAATCCACCCTTTTTAAAGTAAACAGTACCTTTTTTAAAGTAGTTTCTTAACTAAACAGTAACATTAAATATCTATTTGGTATTAAACACACCGGGATGGATGGTAGGTGACAGTAGTCTCCAGCACTTACTTGCCTTTTCTTTATAGAATGAAATGAAGTGAAGAGAGTCGAATTTATCAGACGAGTTTTATTCGAGACGTGAAGTGACATTGAGGTGGATACAATGCTTTACCTACTGATCTTTTCAAAATAATGGGATGTTCATTATTATTTTGAAAATAATGTGAATAGTATGCATTTGTAATGTTAATACAATTATTAAATATTTAAAGTTCAATGGCCAAGAAATAAATTCTAAAAAATTGAGCAGAACCTCAATAATGTTGGTAGACATGGAATTGGATGATGATTAGAAGATGATAATTGGGATTTAAAGTGATTGAGCTTTAATCAGAAGAAAGTTGATCCTTTTTAAATATCCTTAGCAACATTTTTCTTTGCACAAGATGATACTGAGTGATGTCGAAGAAATAAACATTACATTGAAGAATACAATATCAGGTTAAATAAAAATTTTATAAAAATTTCATTTTCAATTCTGATGGAGATTGGGAGAATCAAAAGCAAATAAGGTAATTTTATAGTTTTAATTTTGCTATTAAAAGGGAAAAATTCAAAAAAAAATGAAAAACTATAGAAGACAATTTTTTATTCAATGAACTGATAACAATTTCTAATATTTTAACTATTTTGAAGGAAGTAAATCCAAAGTAGGAGAGAATCATTGAGTAATTGAGATCTTTGAAATTGTTTGCTGAGGAAATAAGCAAGAATTTTCAGTCTGAATCCAATACAGAAACAACAAATAAATTTGAAAACGAAGATTCTCAAATACAATGTAAAACGAAGAATTCTTCTTGAAATGAGTGTGATATTTTTTATAAAAATAATGAAAATTGTTTTTCAAAGTTACAAGGAACTTTATTTAAATTATTCTAATTACGAAACCAATATTTCTAATATTTAATGCAGAATCTTATGAAAATGTTAATAGAATTACATATGTTGAAATTGTATCGAAGCTGTTTTGTCCATTAGATTTACAAAAGTTCATTTTTGCTAAAAGATATCTTGGCAGCGACGCCTTATTATTTCTTATAACACAACTGAAAGTTAATTCTTTAAAATGCTTTAATTAAAGAATTTTTTTGAAAAAAGTGGTTTATATTCAGAAATTATTAATCAAAAGAAAAAGAACCAATAAACAATACTTTTCAAAAATTAAAGAACGTTGTTATTCTGGTAAAATGGACAACATTGATGTAAAATATTATGCAATTAAAGGACATAATAACAAACATGGTAAAAGTATTTTATATGGCTATAAAAACTAGATAGAATTTAAAGAAAACTTAAAACATGTGAAGTAATGAAAAGTTACTCCATTAAGTGTAGATATGCTTTCAATAAAATGAGAAAAGAAATAATTCTATTCATAAAACTAATTATGTTGATAAATATTAATCATAATAGGATGGTAATGATAAACATAAAGATAAATTTAATTCTAAGGGTGAAACTATGAATTAATATAAAGCAAAAGTTGATGGTAATGTTGACTAAAGAAATATAACGTATTCAAGCTCATATACTTCTAAGTATTTTGTTCATAAAGACAAAAGCTTAAAAAGTTTTTCATGAGAATCTTTTGATCATAATTTTCAGAATGCACAAAACTGAAAGAGATGAAATTTTTTTGGTGAGCAACCGCAAGAATTTATGATTAGTTCTTAAAACTTATTTCTTAAGGGTGTTAATATTGGTTCTTTGAATATAACTTCATTAATTGATACAGATAAACCTTTCAAAAAAGTTTTTATTTGATAAAATTGAAGATAATGTTAACTTACAATCGTCTCTTGTTTAGTTGAAAGGCTTAAGAATAGCAAGAATTATTAGGTTATTTTAATACAAAGATCAAACCAATTTATTCAAAAATTAAAAATATTTTTGTTATGAATGATAATTTTCTAAAACTTGTTTAATAATGGAAACAGAGATTATTAAACAGGGAGGTTTAAAAGTTTCAACTAATGAAGTATTCTTTCACACTAACATAAATGAAACAGTTAATTTCTTAAATAATTTATTAAATCTGAAGATGAATCAGATATTTATTTAAGTCACATTAAGGATAAATCACTGCACTCTGAGATAACCTCAACAAGAAAAAGTTATGTTCCTAATGGTATTAAAACTGTTGATGATGAAGTAAACTGAACTGTTAAAAACAAGATTGAAATTAATTTAACTGATGAAACACCTACTTGTTCTACACTCCCGATGACGTTTACCTGCTGAGAAAAATATAGCTCAAGATGTTAGTAATGTATGGTTTAAAGGCTCCAATTTTCATAGGTATGGTATCGGTATAGTATCATTTGACGTAATAGTAATTCAAATGGTGTACCTATAAGGTTTTATCTTGGAAATGACAGTTCAATTTCAAGCTGAAACAAAAGAATAATGCAAAAATTAAAAATATCTTACATGAAGAAATGCAAAGAGATATTATTAATAACCTCAATAACCTTAAAAAAGAAGCTAAGAAATAAATTTAAAAGTTCAATATGAAAATCGCAAGAGACCTAATATTTAAGAAGAAAACAAGCTGGAAAATTCAAGTTAAATTTCAGTGTTACTATTAATTTGGTTTGTGGTTCTACTAATTCCTAATTTTAAACAATATTTCTTAATGCGAATAAAATCAATCAAATTGGAATGAGAATTTCAAGTATGTAAAGTACATATAAAAATATTGCATTCAAATGAACATGGGTATTTGATTTCTTATGTAAATACATAAAACAATAGGCCATTAAAATGTATTCAAGTACAATGCCAGAAGTGTATTAAAACATTTGTATGATTTCATTAATTGCTAAATTGTGCCTTTCAGTAGTATAACGTGTGTAGTGGTTAAACTCGGTATATATGAGAAACACTGAGCTAACGCAGGTTCTTAGAAATAGTGGAGACTTGTTGAGAACACATGAGAATGACAAAATTAAATAATAACATCATTTTATTGTACTATTAACATTTAAATATTTACATTTACCATTCTAGATTAATTATCTTACAATATATAAACTTAATTAAAACATATTTATAAAACATTGTGTTGTCAGGGTCCTGAGGAAGAGATTTAAAAGACTTACCCCCTTTATAGTGCATTTCTCTTGATAGGTCAGTACAGTTGTTCCTCTTTCTTCAGGCTCTATTTTCATCATCGCATTGTTGCAGTATTACTGTTGAACTGGTTGGCTCCCTCTGTCCTCATTTCAGCCAGGCCAGAGTTTTACCTCTCCGTCACTTTCTCTCTATCATCTGCGGACTTTGTAGCTCTCAATATCTCATCGTAGGGTTAGGCTTCTCTTCCTAATATCTCGTCGGAGGCTTTCAATTCATATCTATTTGTGAATCTGAATACTCCATCTTCAACTCCTTAACTTTTATATTGTCTTCATCTCTCCTCCCATTTCTTCTATTGGTTATTTTCTTATCATAAAAGAATGCGTAATTTTTAATCTTCCATGGAATGGTCAGAAATCTCCCCTCCAAAACCCTTGATTGGCCACACACAAACAAAAAGGAGAATATTTTTATTTCATACGGACCACCC
>JAPDSC010155490.1:0-16009 GCA_026290005.1 Latrodectus geometricus
CGTTCGCACAGTCAAAAATTCGAAAGAAAACTATCAACTGATGCTAGTCATAGTCATGAAAATATGAATTCAGTTGATGGACATACTTCATTACCGAACCAGAATTTTGCTGATTTAAGAATTGGTAGAAGTTTTAATATTAACAGTAACTTTTCTCTTTCAGAAGATGATGAAACAAGTGAAATGTTATGAATGTCTGCCTCAACTTAGAAATAACAATTCTCTGCTAATTAATAGTCTTCAAAACATAATGTATTTTATATATTTAATTGCTAATTAAATGTTTCTATATTTTCTGTTCAAAGAATTTTAATCATATTTGTCAGACATATGCTTTTTTACTAAAAAGCATATTTTTTGGTGTTTGGAGGATGATTTTATAACTGCAAATAGGTACGAACTCTTTACAAATATGTATATTTTTCAATTAACTTAAATGTTGCAATAATTATTGACTTTCCTGTTATTAAGATGAAATTAAAATATTATCAAATCTCCTGTATTTGATGGAAAACTCCAAGTATAAAAAGAACTGCCAAAAAATTTCTGATTTCATTGTATTTGTAATTATTCTAAACAGAGTGAAAATTCCAAATATAAAATTCAGTTATCAAAATGTATTAAAAAAGCAAAACTTTTGGTAATTGAGTTTGATCTCAATAACAGAAAAGTATCCAATTATGTTTATTAATGAATGAATACAGTATTTATATGCTTTTTAATAGTATTTATGTATCTTATTTATATTATTTATATTGAAATGTGAGTACAAATATAGCTTCAGAAAATGTATATGATTGCAGAAGCTTTGCATTGGTAGAAGTACTCGATTTCCAAATTATTGCTAAAATGCAGTTGTCAGGAATAAAGCATAGTTCAAATAAGACTTGCAAATTTGTGCAAATGTAAAATTTTATGAAGCTAATCATTTTCATCATCTGCTAATATATAATTCGAATTCTTCAGGTTCAATATGATGAAAATTTTGAAGAGTTCTTATTGGTCATTTACATTTTCTGCAGTTCATGAAAACCTACAAGTATTCTGCTGCCCATAGCTTAGTAGAGACAATTAACTGTTGTCTGTCAAATAAATCAAAGGAACTCAGTCCAGTTTATTTCATTTGTACTGTTTGTAATCTTTGAAAATACGGTCTATTTTATGTTGTTTAAAAACATGTTTTAAATTTAAAATTTTTTAATTTTAATCTTGTAATTGTCAAAACTACTTTTTTGAAATCAAAATGTAAGATAAATTTCATTTCTGATTGTCAAAGGAAACACAAGTCGGACATTTCATTTCCAAATTATTGTTAATATATTCATTGGATATATTATCAAATACACTAAAATTAAATTTTAAAAATTTAGTAACTTTTGGTCACTAAATTTTCTGACTTTGATATCTGTTATGAATTTATTACAAATATCCTAATAAAGGAAATAAAAGGGATCCGAGTTTGAAAGTACTACTATCTATTTATATTTTAGCCAATGGTTTTATAATTTAAATTTGACACTCTCCCAATGTACTTTGTGATATATATTTTTAATTTCATGATTTCTATAATAAGTACCTGAAATTCTTTAACTTTTGAATTTCTGTAAGAATATAACTTAGTATGCTACCAAAAAATATAAAAGTTTATCTTGTATCTATATTTTTAAATAGATGTTATATTGTAGGCACTATGTTGTTATGAATTATTATGTATGCTAAAACTATCAATTTGTCAATTTATAAAAGTAGAATTTCCTAGAAAAAATCTGAAACTTTGATTTTATGAGACTTACTCATCACTAAGAGTGATAAACCTGAAAAGGGGTCAGGTAAATAATGGCCATGGGTTAAACAGCTCACACCTTTGTTTTCCACAGACATGGTATTCATTGTTAAAAATCCACTTTGAGCTGTGAATCTGAGTCTAATTGGCTTTCATGTACAAAAGTTGACTATAAAGTATCAACAAAACTAATTAATCTGAAAAAAGATATGATATGATTTTAAGGATGATAATCCCAAAGAGATGGCAGTAACCTATCTTTTTAGTGTTTTATAATTTTGAAATGGCAAACACAATTTAAAACATGCTTTTTAATGTTAAGTGAAAGAAATACTTCACTTTTAAATTGTGCATTAGATATATATTTTTTTCTATCATACTATGCATATTTTGTATTGATTTTTAAATAACATGTTTGGCATCATTTTTTAAAATGTCACTACATGCTTGATCAAAATAGGATTTTACCAAATTCTTTTTCTTATTCTTAAATATTTTCTTTTTTAAAAGTTTTTGTAAGATGTCTTGCATTTTTATTTTATATTATAGTTTTTGTTGCCCTAAATATGCTAAAATTATCAATTTTGTATCCATGCAATTTACCTTTCTAAAAATTCATAATCTGCTTTGCTGTAAATTAGATCTTCAGGGCTTCTTATGAAATATTAATTTGACAGTATATATATCATTTGGTTCATCTAATTTACAATGAAATTTACTTCTGTCTTTTAAAATAAATAGTAAGATGAAGATTATTGGGAAAAAAATGTATAAGCAAAATTATTTGATTTATTGTTATTCTAACATAAATTTAAAAATATATAAAAATATAATACAATTAAACTGCTATTGTATCACCTTGGAGAACAAATTAAATAAAAATAATTTTATAAGCTGTATGACATAATAAAATCTCTTCTTAATTATACTAGAATGAACATTAGACTCATTTGTTTTGCTGACTGGTTGGTACTTTGATCGTAAGAGGTTTTCCATTTAAATGTCACCTTGGATTTGGATATTTGTTGTAGTCATTAACTCTTAAATGCAAAGTGTTACCTTTGAATGACAAATGAAACTAGAAAAAATATGGAATTGTTCATCTAAAGAACATTTTTGATTTTTCATACACTTCTTCTTCCTTGTTTTCTTGTTGCTATTTTTATTATTTTCATGAGTTATATATGATTTGTATTGTTATGTTTAGTATCAGAGTTTCTTTTTTATTTTTATTTGTTAAATAAAATCTATAATTTGGTATTTTTTCTATGTATGTATATTTATTTTATTTGAAAAAAATGTATAATTCAAATAATGGATTAATTTATATAATTAATAAGGAAAGTATAATATCAAAATCATAAAACTATTTTAGATTAATGTAATTAATATAATTAATGCCTGGTATTTTCTCATGTAACAAATATTAGAGTGATTGAACTATTGAATTCATGCAATTTTTTTTTTTCCCCTACAGTTAAGCTTATTAAAATGAATTACCACAAGCTCTACATAACAAAATTAATGCACCACCTATAAAGTATGGTTTGAATAAATAATTTGCTTGCAATCCATTCAAACCTAAAGAAACAATGAAAGCAATTCATATAGCTAATGAGATACCTGTTATGAAATTTAATGTTAAAATTTTTAAATCTTTCAGTTTTAAACTGTTTTTCAGCAAATATTCTTGTTAGAAATCTTGTACCAGTTTGCAAGGTTCAAAGGACTTCTATCTTTGATATAATTTTAATTTCATTCTCAATGTAATATCTTACTTGAAATTAAATTTACATTATATTGTTTTCATCAATAGTATCTTTCATCTAAATAACTTTTTAACTTTAGAAAATTATGTAAATGAAAAAAAAAACAGAAAAAGATTTTTTAAAATTAATTGGAATCATTATTCTGAAAGAAAGTTCAACTCTTAAAGTGATTTTTTAAGTAGTTTCTATGATCTAAAGTGAAAAAATTTAACTGAATTTCTGATCTGTTGCACTGGTAGTTTGAAATCTATAGCTAAAAACTAAAAGGCAGTTAAAATAATAGACATGTAGAAGTCTACAAAGAAATTAATACATATGAAAAAAAATTAAAATATTTTTTATTAAAAACAAATCTGATTTTCATACTTCAATTTTAAACCAGATTATTAGTGTGGGACTGTATCCTTTCATTCATGTTAATTATTGATCTGAATTCTTTTGTTTCAGATGAAATTGTAATTCATTGTTTACTATTCTTGTTAGTGTGGACTTTATCCACAAGCAAGCTATTTGATATGCTAACTATTAAGTTAAGAACCAATCTTAGCTAAAAGCAGCCTATAAGACAGAAATTAGTCTTTTTGTGGCATTTTAAGAGGGATTTAATTCCCTTTATCTTATAAAGATCTTTCATCTTATAACCCATACAGAGAGATCGATTATCTTTTTCATAAAAAAAATTTTTTTCCTCTCCATTATCATTTTTGTTAAAAAAAAAAAAAATACATGAAATTGGAAAAAAATTATCATTTTTTCTCAATTTCTTATATTTTTTTAACAGCAATGTTTTATTACATATAATTAGTAATGAAAAATATGTTGCATAGCTCTGTTATCTTAAATATTTAGAGTTGATTTTCATTTATAGTCTTTATTATCAATGCACACAATATTTGGTACCAATTAATAGTTGATTTGTTTAAAATCATTAATGAAATGAATTATTTGTGATATTTATTATAACTAATTTTGAATATTTTACCTTCATAATGTTTCTTTATAGCACAGTTTTTAACTACACAATTGAAATTACTGAAACAACTTTAAGTTTTTGTACTGAAAAACTTTTATCAACAAATCTCTGTTTTAAATAACCTCACTTTTCATGAGCAATAGTTATTCTTTTAAGTCTTTCAACGTGTTCTAAAGAACAATGAAATTTACTTAATGGGGAAAAAAGGCATCTCAGTAATATTTGTCTTGAGTTTATTCCTGTTATCACAGATACTTGAAAAAAAATTAGTTCTACATTTAAAATGTTCAAAAAAAAATTATTATGAACCATTTTATTCCAAAAAGTAATTCATTTGAATTTTGTTTTGAAAAAATTCTGGCAATGTTTTTGATGAAAAATCATCATAGAATAATTTGTGGAACAAAATTAATTAAGTGAATATTTTCATGCATAAATTTATGTTACTTTTATTAATTTATATTATTTGCTGATTTATTTGTGTAACTCAAAAAAAAATTAATTCTATGAATACATTGTTATCAATTTTATTGTATTTTCATTTACATTTTTTATACATAATTGTTTTTTATTATTTCCAAAAACTTTTTTTTAAAAAAAAGGGGGGGGGGAGCGAATGAGAAAAACCTTTTATGCAGAACTGAGAACGTAAACTTAAAATAAGTATGATTAGTTGATGTAAATTTGAGAAACACATGTGTCAGTTCCAATTTACCTGTTGGCACCTAAAAAGTCTCACAAATTCTGCAATAGCATGAGGTTTCTTCTTTACCCTAAATGTCTTCAAGAACAAATATCAACTTGGCACATCTTGGACTGGATTGGAAGAATATCCATAATTGTTCGCTTCTTGTATCAAACTGCATTAAAGTCAATGGATTCATTGATTATGTATGACTCTGACATTAAAGGGAAAGATCAGAAACAAATTTGATAAACATCTAAATGAGACTAGAGCTATACTTTTTCAAGCCCAATTAAGTTAAACAGATGACTTGTAATAAATCAACAATTTTATAATAGTAATTTTATAAGTTTAGGTTTAACTTTATATAATTAAGAAAACTTTGTGTATTAAATATAGTTTAATGTTACGAATTGATCAATTTTTTACTCATCAATATCACTTATCCTCACCACACATTATATTTATTTATTAATTAACTTTTTAAATATTTGTGTAATTTTTATATTAATGTTTTATATAAAATAAAAGAATAAACATTTAATAATTTTTAGTGCATTCACATATGATTTATATGCATATAATTTTTATAGTTAAAATGTTTTTTTAATATATATTCTCTCTAGGTATAGTTAAACTTCTAATGCCAATGCCATATGAGGTATATTTTTGCATTCAAAAATTTGATGTTGGGTAATTGATGTATATTTAAAACCATTTTGTAATATTTTAAGTGTTGAATCAGGCTAGGTAATCATTTAAGCTCAGAACTAGATTTAAATCATTATTCAATGAATCCAATGAAGCATTGAGAACAGATTAAAATGCTTTTGAAATTAGTTACGTACAGCAAAGAACAGTAGAGTAATTTTGATGAAATAATATATTAATTAGAAAAAAATGAAGGTGATGAAGAAAATAAAAAGTGCTTTTACAGTTAATTAGAATACTAAGATAAAAAAATAAAAAAACGTGTAGGTAATATGACATGAATATCAAGCAAACATTTATGTCTAAAAAATCTTTTCTGTAGCCTTTTTTTTTATATAAGGATACTTATATGAAGTATTTTTATAAGTATGCTTGTAAAACGATTGATTAAAAAAATAGCAATTTTAAAAGGTTTTGTTACAAAATCTTTTTCCCTTGCTTTTAAATATTATATCACAATATTACAAGCTTTTATTTTGATTCGTTTAAAATAATGTCCAAAGTTATGAGAAGGAGAATTTTGCTTGACAAATTTTATTAATTTAAAAAGAAATGTAACAATTCATTTACACCATGAGCTGTCTGTGATATTATACATCTTTTGTATATAATTTTGTTTGAGCTTATAAATTTTATTCCCACTTTTTGTATATTAAAAATAGTTTTAACTTTTTGTGTTCCCAGGATAATATTCTTAAAATATTGTATGGATGACTTATCTATTTTAAAGTGAAAAACAATTGATTTTAATCTAATGTAGCTTAGCTACATTGTATATTTTTCCTTTCTGTATAACTTATTTTATTTATTTGTTTGTTTTGATTAATGAAAATAATTTTTATCATTGATGCAGTGTACAACATCCTGTAGAAAATATCAAGTCAATATTTAAAACATTGATACTGATAATGCAAATAGTACTGTAATGTTCATTTTTCCTGTTGGTAATGTATGTTTTTCTTGGATTTGTCACTTCAGTTTTTTCAGCACTCAAAATTAAAAAATTACAACACAATGTTAACATATTAAAATTGCGATGTTAGATATAAAAAATCTAGTAAGATCTAATATTAAATTTATATATATATATATATATATACTGTTTAAACTAATGAATTATGGTATTAGTTTAGGAATCCATCAGTACAATAGCACTTATAAAATTAAAATACATTAACTTATCTTAAATATATGGAAAATGACATCATGGGTCAAAAGAGACCTGAAAAAGAATTATTTAAAAATTTAAGAAAAGAACTTTTTTTTAAAAAGAATTTTAAAAAAAGTTCTAGAATAACAACTGATATTCAACAAATATGGAATCAAATTTATATTTTAATGTAGATATATGTAGCTTCTTTTTAGTAATGGAAATTTTGATTATGTATATCATAATCAGGAAGTAATCATAAATCACTTGATTTATTATTATTTCCTTATTATGGTATTTGAATTATTTTTCATTATTTAAAAGTAATTTATTTTGTTATTTTGATGGATGTAATATAAAATATGAAAGAACTTGTATGTGTAAAATTGAATATTGAAGGGGATAAATATTAAGAAATTAATGAGTCAGTATGTTCTCAAAAATAGAAAGTTATTATTTTCTAAAAATAATGTAAGTATACACATAATTAAGATTTACATTATATTTTTTCATTTTTAATATTTTCCATAACTGTCTTTCATTAAAATAACTTATTTTGATTCACTATTTTTTATCTTGAGCAGTTTTTATAAAAATTTGAGACTTCATTTTTTAGAATTAAATAAAGTTAATTATTAAAGTGGATCGAGTTGTAAAGGACTGTTGAACAACTTATAACAAACTATTTTGTTGTTCTAAATTTATTATATCTAATTTATTTTTTACACAAAGAAACGACATCATTTGCTCATTCTCATATCGAATAGCTCACATTCTTTTCTTTTTTGCATTCTTCAGCTTTGTTTTATGTTTAATATATTAAAATTTATTTTTATTCCATATGTGTTAATACTTTATAAATTTATAAGGATTGAGATGATTTGATTAAATAACTGCTCTAGAGTTTTTATGATATATAAATTATTATCAGAAAAGTATAAAAAAATGTGTATTTATAAAAATAATAAAGCTTACAATTATTGCAATAATAAGAATGAAATTTGTTTTTCATGTCGTAGTTCTTTGAATTATTGGTGTATAATTCACTTTATTTATGTTTCTAAAAAATGTACTGTTTAACTTTGTTATAGAAACCACTTATAAAAATGTTTAAGTATAAAATATAAAAAGCAGTGATATAGGATTAGAAACTCAATTATATCTCAGTATTTAAATTATTTTTCTTGGCCCATTTTCTTAATGACATGAAGCATTCCATGTGGCACATTGGTGATTCTTATCTGCTTTCCTATGGGATACACATGAGTCACTAAAATTTCTTATGGATTCAAAAAAAAATTTACCACACTGATGAAATTATTGAAAATAAATATAGCAAAATGTGTTAAATGATAATAACATAATTAAAAAAAAAAAGGTGTTCAAGAAATACCAAATATTTATTTTGACTCACATTATGTTAAGCTGATATATTTAAGTTTTTCTATTCCATATTATTTATTTGTGTCTATTATACTCAAATTTTTCTGTCTTAAAAATTAATTTATAATATATATATATAGAAAAATATTCAAATGTTCATTTTATTTTTCTTGAATATTTTTGATAAATATAAATATATTTTATGTAGAATATATTTATACAAAAAACTCTTAAAAAAAAATTTTTTTTATTATTCAGAAGCATATGTAAGATATTTTTAACTTCATGTTATTAGGCAATAACGAGTGTTTGTTTTTGGGGAAAATTAGAATTTTATGTAAAAATTACTTGTCAAATATAAATTATTCTGTATTATGTAGACTATTATTGTTATTTACGTGTTATTATTTATTTACTAGGTATTTACTTCATTTCTTTCTTTAATAACTTTTTTCTTCTGTATATGTCAAAATATCACCTCTTGTGGATTTAATTTTTTATTTAAAAAATATGTTAATTATTTTATCATTTAAATGAAGGTGAGATTACATCTTATACAATGATAACAGTTTTTTTCTTAAAGTGTTTATTAAAACCTTGCTTTTATCGTTATAATAAAAATTACTTGTGTTGCAAAGTTTGTGTATTTTTAGAAAAAGTTCATATGTATGTAACTACTATTTACCATACAAGTAAATTTCTTTTTTAGTACAAATAATCAAACATGTAATCAACATGTGTCCATTTATAATGAATTATGTGGTCTTATTTGTATTTGTGTGTAATAATTTTGAAATAATGTGCTGTGTTCACATTTTTTTAAATCAAATGTGTATTATGTGCAAAATCCTGCAATTAAATTAATTATTCAAAAGAAACAAAACTGTGACTGTATTTATTTAAAAAATGAATCATTAATTTTTTGCAATGAAAACAGTGGCTTTCAAACGTATTTAACTATTTAGTCATTCTTCATAAACATGCTTGGAACAATTTCAATAATTCGTTGCCACATTCTTGACTTCGCTTATACTAAATATCTTGATGTTTTTATACTGCATTATGCATTGTAACAGCTGCAAGCTGTTGTATTTATACTTCTGCGATTTTTGTATAAAGTTTTATATGGAAAGAGTTTTCATAAATAATGGACAGAATTCATGATTTATGAGAAGAAAAAACCAACAGAAAATTCCCAAGCATTTTTTCCACCACAAGACATATGTGTACAGAATGCAGAAACGCAACACCTGCCTCTTGTTGTTCAGCATTGGCTGAGATCGAACTCGGAAACTTCCACTCTGAAAAGGGATGTCCTACTATTGAGCTCCGATTATGTATTTACCATAAGTCGAATCATCCTCGAAAATATGTCACTCCACTAATATTTTCGAACAATGACAAAATTCATAACAGTGCAGTGCAATTTATCTAATATCAATAGAAGTAATGTACAATTATGGTTTGCTTTCATTTAAACTGCATCAAATATCGGAATGTATTTCCTGAATATTAGAAATGAGCCGCGGTGGCCTGGTTGGTTAGGGCGTCGTTCTCGTTACCTAAAAGGTGGTGAGTTTGAATCCCGGCTTAACCGAAGATCCGTCGTGTTCACTAATGGCGACTGGGGCACGTAAAATCTGTCGGGTTGCAATGTCCTCCATGTTCCCTTCACAAATTAATACCTCTGAGGGTGGTTGGAGCCAGGCTTTGGATTTTCACTGGTTTCAAACTCTGAATTGGAGAATTCAGATGGTGCTGCCATCTCTGAGCCAAAAGTAGTACTTCCACCTTCGTATGAGGGTGCTCTATTGAAAAACGGAAGACGCTCTCTCTGACTTCATTCGCCTAGTCTCTGACGGGCGGGCTTGGCGTTGCCAAATGTCATCAAAAACAACAACAACAAATATTAGAAACGCAATTTTTTATTTCCTTTTACGACAATAATGTATTCCATCGGGATATAAGGATTCCATTTTGTGTTGCATAAAATCATAAAGGAATACATTTAATTTTATGATACTCATGAAAAAGTGATGAATTATTTAAAAAAATTATTTTTTTGAAAGTACCTATACATAATTATTAATTATGTATAAGTGTTATACATAATTAATAAATAACACATATCGTTTTAAATTGATTATAAAATTCAATCAATATATCTATTATATAAAATTCACTAAGGATCCGGATAGGAGCTAAAAGATTAGTTAAGTATACAGTATTTTAACATAAAAATTACAATTCGTTGACCAGATGTACTATGGTAGTTTATAGAGATCTGATTTACAAATATTTCCTTTTACGACGATACTGATTTAACAGTTGAATAGTTAGAATTCTGGCCGTCAGTTCAATTTCCATCTCGGGTGTCTTTTAGTGTTTTGGAATCAACATTTAAATGTGAAGTTCAGGTAAAATTAGCATCGTGTGCAGAGTAATCGCAGAGCATCTAACTCTTAAGTTAGCATTAAAACTTAAATTCGATTATACTACATTTACTATCACAACAGTTATTTTTGTTGTATAATGCCCGACTACTAGGATTTACACCTTTCAACACTACTAGGTATGGAAGTGATGACACCTTATTTAGGAGGCTCTCGGTGAGTTTGCCATCGTAGCTTCGAAATTCAAAGGCAAAGGACTCTCAGACTTGGCCTGCCAGCCCCATAGGTACAATTTCACATGGAGGATATTGCGAACACGACATATTTAACGTGCCTCAGCCGCCATTGGCAAACTATGATGGGTCGAGATTCGAACTCACTGCCTTCCGATACGAGAACAAACGCCCTAACCGACCAGACCGTCGCGGCACTTTTATTATACCGAAATGATTTTTTGTCTTTTATTTTCTAAATAAGTTTCCATTATAAATAATGAACTTTTAATTTTCATATAATTTATTCTTAGTAAATGCTATTTTGTTTTTGCTTACAAAAAAAATTTACATAACATAGAAATTTCCTCTATGTATTAACTAAAATAGAACTGCGAACCTAAGTACGACTTAGGTTCGCTTATTATTATTTTTTTTTATCCACAAAAATCTATCCACACCATAGTACGACTTCTTAGTGTTTTATGGATAAAGAAATGTAATTTCAATTTAACAGTTCTTCGGTTCGATTCCCCCATACAGCGAGACTTTTTCTTTTTAGTAATCCAATTGAATGTATGCACCAGATGATTTAATTCTTACTTGTAAAATGTGACAAACCTAAATAAAACTGTGCTATTACCAAGTTCCTTTCGCTTATCGCTTTGGACACTTAGACTAATTTAATAGGGATCCACTTGTGTTCACAATCCAAGTGGATTCTGAACTATAAATAGTATCAGGAAGAAAAAACGGACTGTTAATTATACACTTGCATCTGTGTTTTCAAATACCAACTATACATTTGCTAGCTCAGTTGCAATTATCAGGGATAATTCACTACACCGGCTGTGTGTTCGACTTGGAATCAATTATTGAAAACATTTTGATATACCTTTGTGGAAAAGGAGTTTTATTTGACAAAATACCATTGTATATGTTGGAATACCTCAGAATTCAAATTAAAACATTAAGTGGATAGAAACTAACATTGGTGACTTACAAAAAAAATTTTTTTTATTAAAATTGAAGATTCACGTTTCAGAAGAAATAAAATGTGGAAAACTCTCTAGCAAAAGGCTTAATAGTACTATGCTGCTTTAGTTGTGGCCTTAATCGAACTTTTTGAATTATTATGAAGAATTCGATATTTATTGCTAAGCAGTGGTGAACTCCTTGAAAGACACCTAAAAAAGTTCGTTAATTTTCAGCTTTATATTTTCTTTGTAACCGATAATTATTCTAACCATCCAGTAAAATGTAAAATAAAATCTCTATTCGCTTTCATTGTAGTGATAGTTAATTTAATTCTAAAAAGTTTTTCATTACAATGAAATTCGTGTTTCAATTTAGTGATTTATTAAGAAAAAAAATTGTGTAATTGTTTAAAAAGAATATTACAATAGCTCTATTAAAGCTATGAAAAATACTTTTATTGTTTAAATTTTCAGTGTGTTTTGACAAATAAAAAAAAATTTTTTTTAACTTATTTATACGAAGTCTTTTATTGTCAATTATCTTCGTTTTTAAAACATTTTGTGATGAATAAACTGGAAAGAGAAATTGTGTAATATTAATTTTGAAATCACTTATTTTACTTTTGAATACTTGGAACGTGGATTTTGTTTACAAGAAACGTGCCAACTTATTTAAAATATTTGTATTTTTTTAAAGCTGCCAAAATATGTTTATTTTCTTTTATCAGTGAAGTACAGCTGTGATAATATTTCTACAGCAAAACTGTAGAAATATTTGAGGCTCAAAGTGATCTAATGCAGTGGTTCTCAACCTTTCTTTTGTTGCGACACATTTTTAGAGTTTCAAAATTTGGAGGCACACAAGGGAAAAGATAAGTTTAGAAGTTGTATACTTACCTATAATGCAGAGTACAAAATAGTTTATGAACGATAATTTTGAATGTAAAATAAAATACGTTCTACAAAAATAAAGCACTTATTAAGGAATTAATTATAATGTAATAATAAGGATACTTTTAATGAGACTTATGCTTTTTGATAATTTTATTTATATTTATTATACATTGAAGTCTCGATCTTTATTTCGTTTTTAGGTTGGTTCGTACTGAAATTCTGAATTCACCTAAATAAGTTGTAGAAAATAGTAATTGTAAATACTAGGAACAATTAAAACTTTTTCTCGTTGGGATAATATTTCACTTAATGTGAGGTCACAGTTATCGAAGATAAAAACAGTTTTTAACTGTAGAAAATATGACATTCAACATTAAAAACAGTGTACTTTTCTTTGATTTAAGCAAACTTTATTCATAACTAAAAAAGCATTTTAATTTTTACACATTTCTAAAATTTGGCGGTACATAAAAGTGCCGCTGGAAGTTGAGAATTACTAATCTAGTGGAATAACTGCGGGAAAATTCCATAAATTCTGTTGAAAATTGTTTCGCAAAGGAAGGTTGGTGTTTCGTTTCTGCCTGCTATATATCAGGATTGATACTTGGGAGTTTATCGGGTTTTATCATTGGCAACACGCCCCAAGACTCCATAGAGAATGTTACGGCTCACTATTAAGTCGTTTCTTAAGGCATAAACACAGTAGATGTTATAAAAAGCTTGGAGTTATTAAGCGATCCTTTATGTGGTGCTGAAATAGAAATGCCTTTGAAGCAAAATATCCTATCATTTTCCATACTTTGTCTCTTATTGTTCTGACCTCTTAACATACTATATTGAAATTCTGTTTAAGAATGATAGTGTGTGGTTCTTTCCTATCTTTTAAAATCATAATTTATTCATAATCGTTGAAGACAGAAAAAATATGCATGGCATCCAATCGCTTCTTTTTTTCGGCATTCTCACATGCATACATAGCGTTGCAGTTGAGCCCGTTGTACCGGTTAAGGTCACTCTCACATCACCTCTACAACACAAAAAAATTAAATTGTCACTGTAAATTCTTTTCTTCTTCTTTTTTTTTTTTTTTTTTTCTTTTCTTTTTTATTGTTGTTTTCGCTCCCTGCAGCGACGCTTTTTCTAATTCGTGATCGAAAATAGATTCATGGCTGTGCAGGCGAGTCCTGGACCTTTAGGTTAACGTCACCAAGCGCCTTTTAATGTGTAACTACGGTCAGAGGACAAGGTCACACCTGAGGCATCTACATCCACGCCACAGCAGCGGAGACTTAAGACATCAAAGATACCGATTTATAAATACATTAAAATGTGAATAAAAAAACTAGTTTTAATATTTAATTTCTAATTAAAGGGAATTCTCAAGCATTTTACCCATTATAAGATTCGCTTTTAATTGTTCCATATGTGAGACTAGTTTTTGTGACATTGATATTGGTTTGTCCCTCAACAGTTATTTTCTACACACGATGGCTCCTTAGATCGGTACCTATGATTTAAAGTGGAATCCGAACCACAACAAACATCCAAGCTTTAAGTGGGATTCGAACCAACAATTTGTTGAACCTATGGCAAGAGCGCTAATTATTCAGCATGCAGTTCAGCCTAGTTTTTAGACAACTGTGTTTTGATCAAAATTAAGTAAAAATGAATCTTTGGAAAATATCGTCAACATCTTTATTCTTCCAAGTTTCTATTTCTCTCAAAAATCTTCTTGTATCTTTTCCGGTAAAAAGTATTGCTTACGGGAGCTAATGACTTGTTGAATTATTTTCAGTGATATTTTTATATTGTGCCACCCAACCTGTCTAGTGGATAGCGTAACTGACTACGAATGGGGAGGACCTGGGTTCGAATCGCGGCTCTGACATGGATGTACTTTCTCTTTCTCTCTCTCTCTGTTTCTTGTCCTTTCTTCTGAGATGGTGGATGAATGTGGCCCACCCTATAAACGGGTTTGTGGTGGTATGGCGTGGACGATGCTACTCGTATGAACCTCCGTGACTCGATTCACGGGTGCCCACTGGGTAATGAGTAGCAGCTTCCAGCCTTGTTGCGGCAAATGGGCTTATGTATACGTACTTGCCCGCCATTAGAGACAAAAAAATTTTTTATATTGTTTAACATTTCAAAATGCAATAAATACACCCACATAAATCACATGAAATATTGTTGAATATTTTAAGAATCAATCAAAACTTACTACATATCTTACAAAAGATTGTTAAAGATTTCGAAACACAAGAAAACTAATCATCAATCTCGTAAAGAAAGAGAAAATCTGACTATCTCTTAGAATCAAATCTCTTAGGATAATTTTAAATATTTTTAAATCTAACAAAAATAACCTTCAGTCTCACAAAGTAATATTAAACATTTTTAAAAGCATTAAATTATATATATATATATATCTGTAATTATTAATTGTTAAATTATATACAGGGTGATCCAAAAGTCAGGACGAACTTTAAAAATTAATAATTCAAAAACGAATCACGATACAAAGATGCGGTTTGCACCAAACGGATGGAAAAGAAATCGGGTTTTGTGTGGCAATGAAAAAAAAATAGTTCTGTTGGTGACCAACAGATGGCGCTGTAGGATTATGCAAAGCAACAAACGATATAAAAAGAAGCAACTGCAGCAGGTAATGGTAGTCGAAGCTGGTATGCATCGAAATGCTATCCATAGTCGAGAAAGCCCTCTTAGTTAAACTGTTTTATAAGAATTCGGAAAGTGGCATTACGAGCATATCGCTACATGAAGGGTATGCGAGATAGCAAAGGACCAATAACGTCTTCTGCATTGAGCAAAATTGTGAAAAAATTTGAAGCTACAGGTTCTTTGGCGTCACGCCAAAGAATTTGACGTCCCTCAACTGCAGCTGCTGTTGCCACGACAGTGGAACAGACGGTGCAAGCCATGTTGGTGGTTGCTGCACATGGGGAGTTCAGTGCTCGAGAAGTTTCGAGGCAGACAGGAGTGTCGTACGGAAGTGTCTGGAGAGCGCTGCGAGTAACTTTGCAACGGTATCCCTACAAGTTGCAACATAACCAAGAAC
>JAPDSC010155494.1:0-11456 GCA_026290005.1 Latrodectus geometricus
TTTAAGTTTTATTTTCTTTAAAAGCTTTCCTTTTTTCTGATGTTATAACCCCAATTAAAATTACCGAAATAGTTTGAATAGGAATTATAAAAAAATAGGATTCGATGTAATAGGAATAGCCGTTCGCTAATTTTGACTTTGATTAAAAAAAAAAAAAAAAATACTATTCTTGTATTTTTTTAGTTTTCATTCATTTAATGTTTATGTTTTAGGAATGCTTAAATTCTGTTTTAGTTTTCACTTTTTTTTAAAATTTATGTTTGAATTCGTTAAATTTTTTAAACTATCATTTGGATATAAAAAAACTAATTTTTTTCTCGTGTTAATAAAAAAAATGGCAACAAAAAAAGAAAATTTAATTTTCAAATAATATTTTGGCATTGAATTTATTACTGTATTTCAAAAGTATTCCGAATGCATAAGAAAATGAATAAAATTTGATCGTCAGTTTCTAACAAGTGAACTATATCATTTTCAATTTTTAGTGCATAAAATTCCTCATTTTAGGTTTTTATTCACATTAAAGCTCATTTATATTATTTTATTCATTCGTAGAAACATAGTAACGCATCAGCACTTACTTGTCAATTACAATGTCAATAGTGAACTCACATTAAATGTAAAGACATAATTTAATGTTGAACAATGCACATTCACTTTACAGAAGTAGAGATAAAGAAAATGTGAAGCCAGGTGATTGTCAGTTTTGGTTTGCAGGGACATGTTATCATCAAGAATTGCGTAGGGAACATACAATCAAAGCCCATCTGTTCTGCAGGCATAATGACAGGCCTGAAAAATCAAAGCTATCTCGGGGTGCTTAGGCTTATGGAAATGTTAATCATTCGAAATAAATAATTATAAGATGATAATAGTGTTTCATAGTAAAAGAACAGCATTTCCAAATAACTTATTTGTTTAACTCAATTTTCTATTTATTTATTACTCATTCAATTTACTTCGATAATTATTTATCTAATTAGAATAAAAATAATAAACTGAAATTTAGGGTTTTTGAAAATTGATAGATTCGAAATTGAATCATGGAGCAATGAAATAATTAAATTGCAAGCAAAGTAAAGTATATTTCCAAATAACTTATCTATCTAATTATAGTTTCTAATAATTTATCCAATTTAATTATTTATATAATTAAAATTTTATAAATTCGAAAATGCATAGAGATTATAAAGTCATTAGATTGCAAGGGGGGAAATAAGACTTCACTCTTATTATTTAACTAATTAAGTTGTTCCCTTAAGTTAATTAAAGCTAATATTACATATATGAATGAAAACGAAATATTCTTCAAAGTCCAACGGACTATGCCAACGGTTTCTCCCTCCCCCCCTAGATGAGTCGTTATTTCCTCTATGTATGGGTCATTCGAATATCCCGGCATCAGTGCGGGGGCACGTGTCCCAACGATGTTCCAGACTTTTTATATTCCTCTTCCGTCGCACCCCCTGAGAACAGCTGATGATGAAAACGAATGTTTCTCGACCGTTATCAGGGGGGTGGGGATCGCCCGTGGGAAATATATCCCGAGTTTACGATAATGGAGCTAAAAAAGATGGATGCTTGTGTGAGAAATACCGTTATACATGTAACTGACATTAAATGGACTCAATTCAAAATTATTAATTTATTTATTTACTTTTTTTTCAGATTTGGATGATTGCACAAGGTTGAGTAAGAAGTTGAGAAACATTTTCAAGCCAAATAGTTACGATTAAATTTCCCCACATTTAATTGTAACTATTATTTTGGATAAGATGCAGCCAAGTTAAACGTTGTTACTGGCTATGCTAAAATTATTCAAGACAATATAAATTTATTCATAAAAATTATAATTACTATAGCTAAAAACTTCATAATATAAACATTTAATCGATTAATTATGTATAATATCAACTAAATATTAATATTTTTGAAATCAGATTTGAAGTTTAGAATATTTAGATGTACTTTTTATGCTGATAATAATTATTACATTATTTTCTTAATCAAAAAACTAAGACACAACAAACTAACTGAAAATTCTCATGGGTGAAATTTCAGATATTTATCAATCATGTAAGTTTTCAATTTCTGTTATAGAACATAATTGTCATGTTTTCTCTTTCAAAATTTATGACGAGACGTTTTTAATTTACAAAAATATATGAATGAACATTAAAAAATTTACATTAGCAAATTCACATTAGTAAATCTTCAGGTAATTTGTCACTAATGTGAAATTTCAGTTTGTCATTTTGATAATCATTCTTACAATATTTTCCTATTAAAAATATATAGCATGACATATATTGACAAATCGAATAAACAAAATGATAAATTTATTAGAAATTCACATTATATATATATATATATATATATATATATATTTTGTTTATTCAAAACAATGGTTGGAACTTTTTTGCTGTCGGATTTCAGAAATCGCTAAACCCTCAGTATTTTCTTGAAATTGGAAGCATTAAAATAATGACCAAAACATTTACAAATTTCAAATCCATAATAAAAATTGGAGAAAAATTTACTTTGTAAAACATTATTTTGGTGAGTAAAAATGGCAACATCATATGAATTTTTTGGCGATGTAATATGACTTGGTGATGAGTCTGGTCCAGATGACAGAAAAATACCCTGCGTTCACATCTTGAGTAAAAAAAAATGTAGACAATCCTCTCTCTTATAAACTTTCAAATCAAAAATTCAATTAGTTTGTCATTAATATTTTGTTGATAATAATAATTACCGAATCACTTTTCGACCATATATAAGTTTTATATTCGTTCTTTCTGAATTTACTAAGTGCTACATTTAATAAATAAAGAACAAACATGTATTTTTAATAAAGCAGTTCAAAACATTCATATTTTTAATTTGTCTTAATGACAACAACTATAGAACATGTTTTGACCGTAATATTTATAACATTTGCCCATTCGAATTTTACGACGTAAAATATTTAATTATAATAAAAGAAATGAAAAATCTGTACGTGAATTTTTAATCAATTTATTAATGAGACTTTTCAGATTATTTTATTCACAATAAATATTTAAGGGGGCATGTCTTATTAACAGTAATTTTTAACATGATTCGCTTATTCAAAACTTCCTCTATGTAACATTTAATTCTGAAAAATGAAATGGAAGTTCATAACATTTCAATCAAAACAATCATTCTGTCAGTTTGTCATTTGATAATTTTCAGTTTTTCTTTTCGTTAGGAATAACTACCGAAGAAATACCTCGCTGACAATAATCTGTATAAATAAAATCTTTTTTCTCTGTGACAACCGAATTTTCATACGCTATTGATTTAGAATAATTGCGCAGAATAAATGAAACCTGTACCATGTTTCTGTTTTCTTGGTAACTTGAAATAAAAGTTATTTCATTAACTTATCTTTTTTCATTAATTTAAATCATAATTAACGCTGCTTTGAACTCTTTGCAAAGTTGCTTGTGTGGCAATGTAGTCCATTTTAGCCATGTGACAATTCACACCGGAACTCTTCACGGTTCAGGAACGGAAACAGACTTTTTTACCCTTTTTAAAATCGCCACCCGTGCTTAACGGCTGTGTGGAAAGGAATGATATTACAGAGTAGGGTATTCTTTTCTTTCTACCTTATCACATTTTTTTAAAAATGATAATAATTCTCTATTTGATTTTTTAAATATTTTTATTTACCGCAGTGTAAGTATTTACACTTTTTCCAATACACCATTAATAAGAAATGCATCGGATCGTAGATAATAAATATAATCCGAACTTCAATTCTACTGCTTATTTAGGTTCCAAGATTTGTTTTTATAAATAATAGGCCATACTATTATTATTTTTTTTTTTTTTTCGAAAAGAAGGAAACAAGGAAAACTTCCAAGCACACATCCCGAAACATTTTCATGGAGAAATTTCCTTTGTTGAATATAAGTTGAGATTAAACCCAGGACTTACCATCTCCAAAAAGCGTGAGACCACCCCTATGGCCAAGCAATCTCTTCTCAGATAGGTTGTCTTATACATGAATTTTCCTTCCGTCTTATAGCCAAAAATTATCACTAAATTTGTACATTCAAAATCTGTGACGTGTTATATTTATTTACGAAAAAATAACGAAGGATTCATATGAAGGAAATTTTAATTTTAACATGTAGAAATATTTTCAAAATAATAATAGATAAAAATGATTGTCTGTAAGCATGCGTACAGACGAGATAAAATAATTAAGAAATTATTTAAATGCCATAACTATCATTTACGACCGGTAATATTTAATTAAACAAAGAAATTCATGTGCTATAATTTTTATTTTTTTATAAATTAAATTTAATTAGCTGAATTTTTTCTTCTTTTTTATTAAATGTTTTATAAATACTTCTTATACACTTGTCATAATTTTTTTAATCATGTTGAAATTACGTTGGGATTTTTAATTTGTTTTTTTAATCAAATGTTTCATTGGAAATGTTTTAAATGGGGAAATATAATAATAATTATTGTCCGTATGACATATTCCTTTAAACATTTAACCTTTAAATAGCTACCTTTAAATATCTATGAATAAGTTATCATAACTATTTAAAAGCAGATTGCTTGAGACGACAAAATTCGTTTTTCACTAGACTGCCGTTTTTTTTTTTTTTTCACACGGTCTAATTAGACCAGAATCTACAGTTTAAAGTGAATCCCAATTCACACTAAAATCCTCTAAGCTAAGTAGGATTTGAACTCACGAACTATTGAACCGAAGAAAAAACGTAAACCACTCAGTTACCAGCTTAACCAATTTGGAAATATAAGTATATAATGAGCATATATGTTATTACGTTCTATGGAATTAACCGACTAGCTAAATATGTTCTACGGTGAGAAGGCAAATACAAATTATTTGCAAGTAATTTATATCAGCATTAAAAATCTCTGAAATAGTTTTATATACACCCCGTAAAAGACAACTGATTGTAGCCATCAGCAATTACTACCATTTAGGTTTTAACAGTGGACCCAGTTTCATAGAAAAGCACTTGTCTCAAGTTCTTCTGAATTAATTTGATCCCTTACAAGAGGCAGATAGGTGTTAATAAATTTTGTTTAACCAAAATATATGGCGCTATTTGTTAAAAGGTGTTTTTATTTTGTTAAATATCGTTAAAGGGGCGATTTATCTTCAAATTAAACAATCAGGCTGTTTTTACCATCTTTTGTAGGATTGCACTAAGCCAGAAGGCTCAATTGTTTTGTTTCACTGAATCGTGTGAGAAAGCAAACCTTCCAGGAAGGCTACTCCAGACTTTTCGCAATAATATACAAGAGTATACATGAATAGAATTATTGTTATTATTTGCATTATATAATGAATCATGATACATGTATACATTATTAAATGTGTGTTCAAATAATTATACTTTTTTGCTAAAAATTGTTTGGTAGGTAAACACAGAATAAAATTTAATTTATATTTATCATGCGAATTACATTGAAAACAAATGCAATGTAGAGTGGAAGTACGAATGGAAACATTGATTGGACTACACATCATAATGTGTAGTCCAATCATCGTTTCCATTTCCATTTTTTTTAAAATTTAAAAATATACACTGTCGGACATCAAAATTACAACATCTTATAGAAATTGGCTACATTATGTGCAATTTATACCATGCTTACACAGTGACAGGATGTATAAATGAATACAATTCCAACACAATCGTACCTCATAGACGACTGTAGTGTCACATTCAAACTCTTGAAAATTTGGAAAGATCGATGTTTTTTAAGATCTTGAATTGTGTTCATATGTAACTTCAACTGTAAAGTGAACACATTCGAATATGTTTCTGATTTTGACTGAAAAATTGTTGCCTGCAGAAAAAGGTAGATTATCCTTCCAAGATGGATTTCTGAAAACTTTAGAAAAACATGGGGTACTACCTAAATGCCACCAATTCATAGCACCATTAATTCAAATTTAAAATGGACATCTGTTGTTACTATAGCAACCAAAACTAACAAGACTACTTGGCGAGAATTATAGTAGACGCTTCTGTCTTCAACGACACGGTAATTAGCTCATTGGTTAGACACACCCTGGAGAGAAAGTCTGCTAAGGTGTTATATCGTCATCATAGTGGTCTTCGAACCGGCATAATTGTTTGCAATGGAATTAGATTCTATTTCATATTTCTTCCTTTTATTTTGCCGTACGTTTCGAGTGCTTTTAAGCATAATGAGTCACCTTTTTATTTAGAGCCAAAATCATGTAACGAAGTAGTCACCCGTGCAACTATCCTTTTCTTCTCTATATACTAGCTGTAAGATAGTGGACACTGAACATGTATAGATCCTCTTACCACAAAGATCTTTTCTTGGCCAGGTATACAACCCGTTATTTCCTATTCATGAGAACAATTCCTTCATCATCAGATTATCGAGGTACTGGCACATCTCTAGTATTGTTTATTGTATACATCAAGCAACCAGCGCAATATATCGGATAATTTGAGTCTGTTCTCCGGCTGCAACCATATTTCAATTAAGAAATGCTTGCCCGTAAGATACATACTACTAGCTTCTTTTAACTCATCGAAATTCAATTGCCTTTCCTGCCTTATATTTTCTCCAAATCTATTACCTATCAAACACTTTTACACTCATTACGTAATGTCACTGATAAAACCTGATGAACGTTGTCTGCGCTTAGAGGCAGCACTGCTAATCTTCTGAAAAATGTTCAAAATCTCTTTCATTCGATGTTGGGGCGTCCATCGAAAGGCATGATCATTGCCATCAGCAGAGATGAACATTTTGTTTTGTTGTTTTCTTTTCCTCAGAGAAGATTACACTTTCAACAAATTAATTTTTGTTGTATGCGTAATCTCTTAAATGATCTTTTTTCTTTCGTAAGCTCTTAAATTATCTTTTTTAAAAATATTTTTCGTTCATATATTTTACCTTGCTTGGTGTCGGCGTTTTCCATGGTTCTATTGCTGAAGTAAAATTTAAGTACTGCCTATGTTATTAGTGTGCATGTCATAGGTATTATCACCATTCAACTTCTTGACCAGTATTATTATTTTAATCCATTTTTCTCTGAGCTATACCATAGACTACCTAATATCTCTGAGTGATGGATATTAGGTAGTCTATGGCGTAGCTGATACCTCTGAATCAAATTAAGAATTTACTCTAGAGTTTCAATGAAATAATTCAAATTATTTTTATTATATATATATTATTTAATTCTAGTGCCCAACTTTAGGATTTCCACCTTTCAGCATTACAAGAGGCGAAAGGTATTGGCAACTTATATTGGAGCACTCTGTAGATGTCCCATCGTTATTCTCTACATAGGTCTTCGTAATTCAGAGGTATGGACCAAGCAGAAGACCTCTAGACTGGGCCTACTATTCCTAGGAGTATCATTTCACATGGAAGACATTGCTACCACGACGTATTTGATGTGTAGCAAACACGACGGATCTTCTATTGGATTAGGTCTCACTACTTCTCGATAACGAGAACTAACGCCTTAACCATATGATCTTTTATTAAATTAATTTTTAATTTACTGTTACCTGTATACATAACTGAACTATATCAAAAGTTTAACGACTAATGCTCCTCTAACAGCAATGGAGCAAGTTCTCTAGGCTTCTAACAGACTCCCAACGTAACAAGTTTATTTATAAGAAATAAAATCTACAAATTTACAAAAAATGTAGTTATCGCAGTAGCCGTCAAGTAAATAACAATAACAGTAAATTTTGTTAGATAGATGAGACGTCATATGTAAGTAAATAATTAATATATAAACAAGAAACAAGCAGGGCCAATAATGTATGCAATCAAAATACTTTAAATTTTTTTGTTATAAAAATGGTAATAAAAGTATAATGATTAAGTTTAAAGATTATTGTTAGTAATCACTTAGTTTTCAAGTTAAATGACTTTTTTTTTAATCATTTAATTTCGTCGTCATAAAAGAAATTTCGATATAATTTCTCACTTTAAATTAGAGTGAGTAGTTTTTTTTTTTTTTTTTTTTTTTTACTTTTGTTAATTTACTGCAATAACTCCGATGAAGCATAGTTCTAAGCCTTTTATAGATAGGCAATTCCTTAGAAACCAGGTGGCGCAGTCGTAGTGCTTCGCACTCCACAGGCAGGGATCGAACTTCTGTCTTCGGGGTGGGGAAAGTTGATTCAGCCTTTTATTTCTTCAGTGGGTTGATAAAACTGAGCACCAAGAATACTTGGTAACTAAACACTTGGAGTTTCGGGATAGATTGACCATCTAACATGTTTCTTATCCTAGAGCTCTCGGTCAGGGAAGCATACATGGGCACTGTAGCCCTTGAGCTCATGGGGCTGTCGTGTCACTGAATTAGTTTAGTGTAGAAAAAGTTCTAATGCAAGTTTCTTTCAAAGTAAAACTTTCCAGAAAGGCAAGACTCTCAGAGTCTAAAGTCTTGGCCACACGGGGGTGTCGTGCCACTGAGAGAGAAAACATTCGGTCTGTGGGGGGTCTTGAACGCAGAATTTATTGAAATCTATATCTGATTACTGTCAGTGTCTTTTAAGATGGAGATATTGAGTCAGGAAACGGTTCTCGATAAAATGTAGGACTGAGTTCTCAGAGTAGTTCCCCAAAATTCGGAAATATTCCGTGATTTTTCAGTAAGTACTTGAGAAAGTGACAGCTAAAAATGTTTTCTTGTAAAATTTTTGGTGATATAGAATATGCATATCGAACACTTTGAGAGGCATTCCAAATATTTTGCTGTTTTTGTTATAGTTTTTTATATAAGAAGGATTTTAATTTTGGAAATACAGCTATTTCTGTGTGGCCATTCTGTAAGTATTCATAGTTGTATTAAATGCTCCATAGAATCAGTCCTACAAGTGAAGCATCATTTGCAGATGACAATAATCGAGTGTCCACATTCTCATGCTTTTCCGATCGGTGTCATATTGGGAAAAGCGTAAAGATATGGTGTATTGGGCAAAAATAGTATTTTTAAAATTGTAATATATTGTATAAATAATAATTTTTAATTAATAAACTAATTATGGTGTTTACAATGATGCTTCTGTGGAATTATCGGAATATAAGCATTATGTTAATATCACGTAGGTTGTGGAACTCTCGTTATAATAATATTTTCCTAAAATCCAATTTTTTTCTTTCTTTTTTATGAAAATCGTTTGTATTTGCATTTGCATAAGAGTATGTGTTTACGTATAAAGTTAGATTACAATCGTTGAATTTTTTTTTTTAAAAAAAGAAAAACTGTTCAAATATTAAACCAATTATTTTAATGTTGTATTACAACCCGTTAATAATTGAACTCTCCAATAGTCATTATATTAAAAAAGGAAGTTTCTTCATGAAATTGAATCAATTTTAACAATCTAGTCTCATTATATTAGGAATAATTTTATGAAACAACCGAAATTTGTTTGCAATTTTGAAATTTTGCTGTGATTGAATTAATGAATATAAATGAGTTTTAAGAACACGGCTAAAAATAAATATTCTTAAAGATGATTATCCCCAGTTATTCGAATATTAAAAAATAATTTTTTTCCACAAAATTTTAATGTCTTTAATAATATAGACAAACTACATTAGAATTGCCAGAATCTGATCATTTTGGTGAAGTTTCGCTGAAAATGGAATTACTGCGTGTAAATGTGCTCAAATGAATGTTTTATAGACTTGGAACAACTTGTGCTGTATCAGAACTTTCACTATAACGGATATCTCTCATGCAGTTCTTCCCTATGGGGAATTCTTCAAATTTCTGCATCATCATTTCTGAGGGGGTATTCAAGGATCACCAAAGAATTATGAAGTTGAGAGAGAAACGGCAATCTGGAATGGCAGCGGCAAATTCGAAAGCCAAGAGATCTTTTGACCCTTTTCCACGTAACGCGAGATCTGAGAGTGCGCAGAAAGCAGCAGATGTCACGAATTCCGTGATTTTGGGGTCATTCGCGAAAGGGACCGACCGCATTTTTTTCCTCACTTCTCCAGCGTTGAGAAATCGTTTTCTGAAAAAACGAGAATCGGTTATTCCGAGGCAGATTCTCGGAACGAAATTTCGTGGTTCTTATCTTTCCCCGGGAGATGAAAGCTCACCATTGCTGATAATGACGTCAGTACTCGATAACCCGCATCTTTCTCTGAAAATTCTGACTCCCTCACGCTCCCCCTCCCTCTCCAACAAACAAAGTTAATTCGCATTAGCGTGGCGGTATAATTTATTTTTGAGATAAATATTTATTCTGTAAATTGTTGATTATTAAGAAAAACTGGAATATCTTTCCTTGCAATCTTTTATTTTTTAATATTGAATTATCTTACGTAATAAAAAAATAATGCAGCCAGAAAAAGAGATGGGAATTAATTACAAGCTTTCTCTTCCAATATTTCGAATATTTGTTGAAAGCATGAGAATAAATGAGATTCAAATCAAAAATAGAATTTAAAAATTGAAGGAAGTTAGACAAAACAACTTTAAAATTTAAATAATAAATATGACAAATATTTATATAAATTTTTGCTTGTGAAATGTTTTTGAATATTTGTATAAAAATATATATATTTTTTTATTCTTTTGAAAATCAGTTTTTTTATTTTTTAATAAAAAACTGTTTTCTTGATACTTTTGTTTGAGTAGAAGCTAGAAGAAACAGATTCCACTCAAAAGAAAACATATTTTAATAGCTTAATGAAGTAATAAATAGAAACAGAGCTTTTAGAAAACAATTTTCAAATTAAATAATTTATTCATGAAATTTTTAATTAAATTTTCACGAATTATTAAAGCAATGATTCTCGACCACTGTGCCGTAACATAGTAAAAATTATAACACTTTTTTATTATGAGTAAAGTTTGTTTAAATCATACGAAGAGCACATTGTGTAAAAGAAAATTTGTTCTTACAGTTAAGTAAAATATTTTTTACAGTTAAAAACTGTCCCTATCTTCGATAACTGAGACTTTTCATTAAGTGGAATGTTTGCCCCACGAGAAGAAATTGCAAGTATTCCTAGTATCTAGAATTACTATTTTCTACATTTTATTTGTGTGAATTCGGCTTTTCAGTATAAACCATCATAAAAACGAAAAGAAGATCGAGATTGTTAAATATATAAGACGATTATTGTGATGCATTCCTGATTGTATGATTCAATTTACGTTTATCGAAACCGTTAAATATTATTATCAACCTCTTCGTAATTTTGAAAGACGGCGATTAACGAATTCGACACTTGAATTGTTATCTCCACAACAGGCTAAATTAGAATCCTACTGAACTTGTAACGTTTATGACAATGTTTCTTAGCTTCAACATCTTCGGTAGAGTCAGATATAGAGCCCACTACCTTCCAAATACAAGATTGACACTTTTCCTCTCATATATATATATATATAT